>JAQZBX010002578.1:0-71035 GCA_029593785.1 Cabassous unicinctus
AAAAAAAAAAGGCAGCAGAAGCACAAGAAGCCAAACCAAACTATGCAAGCACATTTAAAACTTCTACTCACATCACATCTGCTGACATTCAGTTGACCAAACAAGTCACATGGCTACATCCAATACCGGCAGCCAGGGAAACATACTTCGCCGACTCCTATGGGAAGTCGCATGAAGTTATATGGGAAAAAACATGGATTTACAATTTCATTACAGGGAAGGAGTGAAGACTTGGCAATAATCCAGTTTATTACCTTCAGTGAATATATGTCAGTTGCAAATAAAAAAGTCCTGACTAATGCAAACGTACCTGAGACTTGGGGCTAAGTAACAGTAGAAAAGAAACTGAACCAAGAGAGGTGGGTGATTGAGGCCCTGCGAGTGATAAAGGGGCTCAGAGGAGAGAGCCGGCAATGCTGGCAGAGGCCCACCTCCCAATAGCTGAGGGGCGCGAGAGGGGTCTAATTCAGGACTTCTGGAGCCAGCAGACAGAGTGGAAGAGCCAGAGGGACCTGGGCTCCAGTCCCAGCGGCCACTCTCAACTCTGTGACCTGGAAGAGGCTCCCTACATTCTCTGAGCTTTCATTGCTTTATCTGTCAACTGGGAGGAATAATAGCAATCTCAAGATGTGTTTGGAGGATTACCAGGAAAAAAACAACACAAAGACAAGTGTTAAAGGACCTAGCACAGGACTCTTGCAGTTAGGACCCTCCTTTCCCAGGTCACGCCGGAGGGCAGAGCAGGGAAGCAGCAGCCTGTCCCCTGCTGATTGGACTTGTGCCAAGACCCTTAGAAAGTGAGGTCTTTGGGACTTCAAGCACACGTGAGTACAGTAACCTGCAGGACAAGGCGTGCAGGGTTGACTTGGCTGCCGCAGACCAGAAGGGAGCCTCGCTCTGCCTGGGTGCCCAGGGGCTGCCCCTGCCCTGCTCCTCAAAATGCTGCCCGGCCAGGCAGTGAAGACTCACTCCAGATCACACTTATAGCCCTCCATGCCCAAAGACTTCTGGAAGGCTCCATCCCTTGCTGCCTGTATCAGCTTCAGCCACCAGCCTCAGGGAAGGTGTCCCTGCTTCACAGGAACTCCCTGCCCCCTGCCCTGAGCCCGAAGCCACAGTGTCTCGGCAGTGAGTGAATCTCACAAAGGAGAGCAGGTTTCCTTCCTTAACAAAGTCAGCGCCTTTGTGGTTTTTCATCTTCACGGAAAAACTTAAAGAGATGCTTGGAGTCCCAAGGCTGCCAGGTTCAGAGAGCATGGGGGCAACTGTAAGGCAGACACAGCCTGGCAGAGAGAAAGGCCCTGGGCTGGAGAAGACCTTCTGAGACCTGGACGCCAGCCCTGGCTCTGCCTCTGCCATAAACCCCTTTACCTTCTGGGATCTGCTTTTCCTCTTCGGTGGGGTTAATAATGAGGTACCTAATGTTCATAGGTGATGAGGGGATTCAATGTGCTAATGGCAGTGAGGGCGTTTCACCAGCTCCTAAGCCCTGTGTAAATGTGAGCTGCTTCACTCTTCCCTAAGGACTTGGGGCTCTTTCAGGGTTCTCCTAAGACGTGCCCTGTTAAAGCAGATTTTGCTGCAACATTCAGGGGCCCCTCATTGCCTGGAACGGAAAGTCCTGGATGCTGGGAGTTCAGAGGCCTGGTTTCTAGGCCAGGCTCAGCCTCAGGCTTCCTGTGCCCATTTTCCACCTCAGATTCTCCACCTGTAACCTAAGCAGAACATTTCCAAATTCTTTCCCAGCTCCATTAACTCTAACTTTGATCCTTAGCTTAGACTTTTATAAGGACCTAATAGTCTAAAATAAATTTAAAAGAGTTGCTTCTAGTCTAGCTAAAAAAAAAAAAAAAAAAGAAAGAACGAAACAAGGTGGACAAAATGCTGGAAACACGAAGCTGGGAGAGGGGCATGGGGCGTTCACTACACTGCTCTCTCTGCTTTTGTGTAGGCTTAAAATTTTCCACCATAAGCTTTTAAAAAACAGAAGCACCATAGAATGTGAGTGTCTTGACGACGTTTTTTTCTAGTCCTTTGGGAGGTCATCTAGCTTTTCTAATAAAAGGTACCTTCCAGAGGAAACTCCCTTCCTCTATCAGCCTTGATATTCCCATCCCTGTTCCCAGCAGCAGAGAGCCGTACTGCTTCATCCTCAGAAAAGCCAGGCGGCTGGGCAGAATCTCCTACTCCCAATTCCCATTTCTCAAGTTACTTGAGCTATCACCTGTGGAAGGGGGAAAGTCGCAGACAGGGGAATGCTCAAACTCTTGGCCAAGCTGGGGACTTTAAGGAGGCCTCGTGCAGGGGCGAAGCCCCTTTCCCTGCAGCTGAGTCTCCATTAGTCAGCCAAGTCAAATACAAATCAAAAAGACTGTCCTGGAGCTCTTTGGACATATTGGGAAAGCGCTAGGCTCAACACGGAGGTCTGGAGGCCCGCGGCCTCCCATCTCCACTGTTGCTCGCTGATGAGCCAGTCATCGTGCAGGGCCACCTGCTCAGTTCTTCCTCCAGCCAGCGCGAAGTCGGGGCGGCTTGCCCTCTCCATCCGGATGGGATGGCCCTGCTACCCCAGACTGGGGAAGGCCTCTCAGGGGAGATGCCGGAACGTCCTCCCCCAGGAATAGAGGCGCTGTCGGGACTGCAGGGGCTCACACACATAACCCCAAACCGAGAGAGGGCGATCCCCGCCCGCCTGCCCTTTGGGCTCTCCACCCACGGCCGGCCCAGCCCTGGCTGGCAAGGCCCAGCCTGCGAGGAGACCACGCGTCTGCCCCGATGAGCTGCGCTCCTCTGCCCCAGGAGGGTCGCCTCTAACCACAGGGCTCCAGACACCCCGTCTGGGTCTTCGCAAATGACTCAGGAGGAGGTGTGGGCAGGCAGACAAGCCTCACGGGCCACTGGCAACAAAAGCATCAGTTCAGGTTTTGCTAAATTTCCCCAACTGTGCCTTTTAAACAAAAATAGCCAAGAACTTAGACTGAATCGCTCAGCCTTTTCTCTGACATAGAGGACATTAAGGGGGTAGGGGCAGGAATGCTATAATTAACTGCATGCACCAGCCTTTCAGTGCACATTCACTGAACATCTGCCATGCAATGACCACTGAGCTGGGAGCCAAAGACAGAGAAAAGTCAGACAAGTCCTGCCCTCAAGGAGTTCCCAGAATGGAATAAGTAGTGAGAAGACATACATAAAAGCTTTCATTAAACAAAATAGAAAGCAATGAGTCTCTCGGAGGTATGTAAGATGATATAAGGACTTCTAAAAGAGAGAAAAGGTATATTTATTGAACATCTAGTATGTGCCAGGAATTATGCCAGGAACTTTGCAAACCTCATCTCATTTAAAGTTCATAACAAGTGCTATTAATTCTGTTTCCCAAAGTAGGAACCCAAGGCCCAGCAAACGACAGTCCACACAGCTAAGGAGGAGTAGAGCCAAGGTTATAAAACCCAGGACCACCTGACTCCAAAAACATAGATAAAATGCTACTCATAAATGTTTCTTAAGTTCACATATGGACATGGATGAATAAATACAAACATGTGCTAGCTCTGTTCATCATACCAAACAAATTGGACATCAGTCTCATCAGAGACTCTGGATTAGTGGGCTCCTGTGGTTAACCGTCTAGGCAGGCTGATCACCCCGGAAAAATGTCCAGAGCCTGTGCCCTCAGGCCTTCACAGGGCGCCATCTCGTGTTTTCAGGGGGCACTGCAGGAGGGGAAGCAAAGCCTTTGCCTGCCGGGCCCTTCATCACTGTTGGACTGGGAACTGCCTCCGTCACCATTACCAGAGAGTCAGCTGGGATTAAGAAAGCCGGAGGCCTCCAGCAAGCGACGATAGCAACTCCTTCTGGGGAAGCATCTGCACATCAGGGTGGCTGTGTCTGCTGTGCTTGCCTCAAACACCCCTCAGGTTTTAAGGTGCACCTTCTCCGTGACAGCGCTTTGCCAGGCCCTGGGGATCTGGGACGGAGACACGGCCATTGAGTTGGTCACAATGTGGTGAGGAAGGCGGTCCATTGCACTGACATGCGCCAAGTGCTCTGCTACGGGGCAACACCGGGAAAGTCGGAGAGCCTCCTAGATGAAATTACAATGAAGCTGAAGCGTTAGTGCGTGTAGGACTGTGCCAGGGTGAGCCGGGGGTCAGCACAGATGCTTGAGGCAGAGGAGGGGTGTGGTGGAAAAGGGAACAGAAGCTGGGGAGAACGGCACGTGTTCCAGCATTACCAGAGTCCAGTTAACCCAGAGAGGAAAGGCGAGAGGTGGGCCGGAACTGGCCGCAAGGGGTCTTTAGGCGGGCAAAGGAGAGAGGACTTTATCCTGTGGGAAATGGGCTCAAAGCAGGGGCTCTTCTCTGTCATATTTGCATTTTAGAGAGAATATTCCAGAAATAGAGCAGAGTCTGGATGGGAGAGGACCGGAAATGATGGAGTCTGGTTAGGATGTTTTTGTAGTTTTGTAATGCTTTTGTAACTAGTGGAGACATGTTAGGACCCAGATTAAGCTAGAGATCCTGGGGCTGAAGAGGAAGAGGTGGATCTGAGAGGCCCTGAGGAATCGGAACCGTCTCAGAAAGGGGGGAGTTAAAGAGATGGGGGCCACACTCCCTGGGTACGGAACACAAGAAGGGCACGCTTGAGGCTGGGAGACGATGAGGTCAGCTGAGGACACGCGGAGTTTGAGGCACTCACAGAACTTTCTAGAGGGGCAGTCCAGGGGGAATGGCGCTTAGGAGAGCGGTTTCAGCTGGGAATTGGGAGTCTGTCACCTGGGAGTCATTAACATATCATCGTTACACGTCTTGGAAGAGGTTGACTCCACCTGGGAGAAGCTTAGGGAAACCTCGATGTTGTCTCTGAGCTTCTAGAAGTACAGCTCCTGCACAAGACCAAGGTGGGCCAGAGAGAGAGACACATGTGGAATGTGGATTCCCAGAGCACCCAGGCACAGGGAGTTGGGAATCAGTTTCCAGACCATCAATTTCATGTCTACTTTCCTAAACACAAACTGCCTACAAATGAGTCAGAATCGAAGGATGATGCTGGCTGTGTTCCTTTCCCACCTCCCCTAGGGTGTGAAATCCCACAACCCCTAGGGTCTGAAAACTTCTAGGGTGCCAAACAAAGGGACAACTCAAACTGATTTGCGCTAGGACACTAGGATTCTTCAGAGGTACCTCAGGGACTCCCACGGTGGGGGTGCGGCGGACGGGGTGGGGGATAGGTGAGGGTTAATGGAACGGGGCTCTATATTTCCCCAATACCCCCACCTCTGTTAGAGCAACCTCACTTTTACATTTTATACAATGGGTTCTACATAACATTTCATTTGGAGAAAAAAAGTGCTCTGTTGCTTAAAGAAAAGAAAAAGAAACCCACTAGGGGATATACTGACTGGTAGGGCTTCTCTGGTTCTATTACTTTATATTTCTCTTGAAAGGTTTATTCATTCAGTTCCCCCAAACATTCACTGAGTACATACTATATAATGACAGACATAACAATGACAAAGGGCTAAAAATCTGGCAGGGGAGACAGGTATGGAAGGGGTAACTACACAGATATTAGATAGGGAAGGATTTCAGAGAGGAGGTGACACTTGAGCTAGATTTTTAAGGATATACAGGAGATGGATCTCCACTTCCCGTGATGGTGGGCGAGGCCATTTGAACCCACTGTCCTGCTGAAGACAGTAAGGACATCTGCCTGGTGGGCCCAGCTTTATGAGGGCAAAAAACCCAGAGAGGCGAGGTGAGCCTAGCATTTGCGGCTATTTCTCCCAAGGTACATTCGCTGATTCTTGAAGGCACAGCGAGAAGCTGGCTAAGTTTGATGTACACATGTCATGATGAATTTGGCTTTACTTCAGGAATTCAAAGTTTTAAAAAAATATTTTAAAATTATTCAGTATAATTTTCTATATTAACATAATAAAAATAAATGATAGAAGCATGACAATAAGCACAGAAAAATGTTTGCAAAAGTGTAATTTCCATTCTGGATGAAAACTTAAACTAATAAGGGAACTTCTTTGACCTAATAATGGGTATCTACGAAAAATCTACCTCATACATCATACTTGATGAAATATTGAAAGCTTTCCACTTGAAGAAGACAATGCCTGCCACCACCACATCTATTCAACACTGTACCAGAGGTCTGTGCTGGCTACTGTCCATTTGGCACAGCCCGCAGCTCCATCCTCTGCCTTCCTCCGCCCTGCTCTGGACCCCAGGAACTCACCCTGGTGGCTGGCTTCCACTTGGGTTCAACCAGTAGAGATGAGAGGGCAGGAGAGACAGGCTGGGGTGTTGTTTCTGCACCTCAGAGCTGCCTTTCAGGTAGTCGCTTCCATCCTCCAGGACGACCATTCCCAAAGGGTGGCCCTTTCTCCACAGTCCCAGTTCTTACGGGAGTCCTTTCAGCCCTAAAGGTGATAATAGCTTCCTGCTGTTGTTAGTCTCTGGTTACTTCATCATCACGTATTTGTTTCCTTAATCCTGTCTCTATCTCTATAAGCATCCCTTCCTTAAAGTCTTTTCATTTGAACCATCTGGCAAAAAATTTATTTACCTTCAAAGAACTGACTGATATAAGGCTTTGTTAGGGAAATGTGAATTCAACCACAATATGAAACCACTACACACCCAGCAGAATGGCTAAAGTCTTTAAGTCTGACAATATCAAGTGTTGGTTAAGATGTGGAGCAACTGGAACTCTCTTACATTGCTTTTTGGAGTGTAAATTAGTACAATCACCTTGGAAAAGTTTTGGTGATATCTATTCATATGTCAACACCATGACAATCCCATTCCTAGGTATATACACAAGAGAAATCTGTGCAATCGAAAGACATGTATACGAATGCTCACAGCACCTTATTCCTAATAGCCCCAAACTGAAACATCCAAATGTCCAGCAACAGGAGAAAAGATAAACAAATAGAAGTTAGTCCAGCAGCTGTCTTAGGGAGGGGTTGTAATTAACTGGAAAGGGCACTGGGAAACCTTCTGATTTGCTGTAAATATCTATCTTGATCTGGATGGTGGATACATGCACACACACATATGTAAAAATTCATTGGGCTGTGCACTTAAAAGGCATGCCCTTTATGTACTTTCTGCATATAGCTCAATTGGAGACTAGTTTTAAAAAACTTCTACCAGATGATATAAAGCAGGGGTTCTTAACCAGGGGTCTGTAAGCTTGAATTGAAATTCAAAAAAACATTATCCTTGTGGGGACGTGTTGGTGTGGGTGTGATGTATTTACTAAACAATACACAGTATAGTGTGGATTTAAGGGTCCATGGTTTTCACCTGATTGGAAAAGGGGTCCATGGAACAAAGAAGGTTAAGAACCCCTAATACAAATGAATATCTTCTGACCTTAGGGCCAGGCAAAGATTTCTTAAATAGGACACAAAAGAACTAACCATAGGAAAAGACTGATACATTTGGCCACAATACAATTAGCAACTTCTCTGTATCAAAGGGTGGCATTAAGAGAGCGGCAAGACTTTGAGTGGTGGAGATATTTACAATACATAAAACAAAAAGCATCATATCCACATTATATAAAGAACTGATTATATGTGTGTATGCATAAATATATTCAGAAAAAGGAAACAAAAGGACAGAACACAGTAGAAAAATGAACAGAAGACTTAAATAAGCACTTTGCAATAAAGGATGCCAAACGGTCAATAAATATGTGAAAAAGTGTTCAACCTCACTAGCCATGGGATGAACGCTAATTCAAACCACAATGACATACCTCTTATGCCCACCAGAATGGCTAAAACTCAAAAGACTGACAATACCAAGTGTTGTGAAGGACACAGAGCAGCTTCAGCTTTCAGATATTGGTGAGATTGTAAATTGGTACAATCCCTGGTTTATAATTATTAAAGTTGAAATTCTACACATAGGTTTCTTCCCAGCAGAAGTGCATACCTGGATAGAGCAGGAGGTTTGCAAAAGAATGTTCATAACAGCATTATTCATAATCACCAAAAGTGAAAAATAATCCAGATGTCCATCAATGGAAAAATGGATAAAAACGCGTGGCACATTTACACAGTGGAAACCTTTATAACACTGTAAGTGAACTGATTGCAGCTACACAAACAACCCAGATACATCTCAGAGGTATAGAGCAGAAGAAGCTAGATGCAAGAGTGCATACAGTATGAGTCCACTTATATACAGTTTTAAAAAAACAGGCAAACTGTAGACTTTAGGAGCATTTCTAGGAGGTAAAAAAAAAAAAAAGCAGGAAGTGATTTCCATAAAAGTCGGAATGATGTAGGGAGAGAATTGTAATTAGAAAAGGCTCCTGGGGGAGCAGGGGGAAGTGTGAGAGTGTCCTGGGGGACTGGGAATACTCTATTTCTTGATCTTAGTGCTGGTTACTTATAGGTTTGCTTTATAATAATTCATGGAGCTGTGAATTTATGTTTTATACACTTGAAGGAGGGTTACATGCAATACTTTTTAAAAGAGGCTTAAAGTTGGGGTGGGGGGCTAACGTACAGGAGTTCAGCAGGTGGAAAAGGGAAGCAAGGACGTCGCAGGCAATGGGCAGCTTTGAGAGGCACGGGGCCCTCAGAGCTGGTGGCACGGCTGAGGAGTGCAGGCTTGTCTGATGGGCTCCCTACAAAGAAAAGAGCATGGGAGGTGAAGCCAGAGGGACCCTCTGAGCCAGGCTCACACAACAGGGCCTCCACACACCAGTGCCCAGCCAGGAGGGCAAGGACGTCCGCCCTGGCAAGCCGCATCTGCTGGAGGAAGGGCAGTCCTTCACTGCTTTGCAGAAAAGCCACCAAGACAAGGCGGGTAGCTCCTTTCATTATTTTTTCCTGTAATATTTAAGCATTTTTCAAAAAATAGTGTAAGATTGAGGGACCTTATTCCAGAGGCAGTGCTGAGTGACAACGTGCACAAAGCATTCTCCTGCATCAGGCTTCCTTCCCTGGCCCACTGAGGGGCCTCTGGAAGGAAAGCCCCTTTCTGGCCTTCTCTGCCATCCCCTGCAGCAGCCCAGACAGCACGTTAAGCATCCCTGATCGCTGGCTCCTGGCCTTCACTTATCACTGAGGCTGGCCAAGGCTGGCAAAGGCATCCGGCAATTACAATAACCGGCTGGATGAGGCGCTCTCCCAGGGCGGGCCAGTCCCAGCTGCTAGTAAATACAAAGAGGTCAGCCTGTTCTGTGGCTTGTGGTGTCGAGAGGAGCAGTAAAGAAGCTTCACATGGGGTCCGAGGGCCTGCTCCAACCCAGGCGGACGTCCTCAAGCCGTCCTCCCGCCCCACGCCCGTCCATCTCAGTTCCTCACCACGGAGATTTGGGATTGGCGGAATGTCTTGGCAAACCTCCTCTCACCATCATCAGGTGAGCACAAGCACCCTTCAGATGAGCCGAGGGTGCGCTAAGGACGGAGCACGCGCTGGGGCAGGAAGTCGGGCTGTGCCGCCTGTTTCCCTCCTCTCCCCATGGCTCTGGTTCTCCGCCTGCGTCTGCACGCTCCTCCCTGGCCCAGCTCAAGGACCCATGACACGTGGTGCGGAGACTTAGGGGGCCAAGGGGACATTGAGGGGCCCCAGCTGCAAGGCCGTCTGGCTGTTGATCCTGCATCCCAGAGACTCTGTCATACGCCCCGAATCTCCCTGTCGGGGTCACTGCCCTCCTAGAGCCACCTGGGTCTCTGGATAGTGCCGGCACCGGCCTTCCCATGCCTGTGCTCCTCTCATCCGTTTCTTGCAGGCTCTCCTGGGCAAAAGACAACACCCAGAGTTTGCCTTTGCTTTTAGTCTTTATCCTGGTTGAATAAAAGAAAAAAACGAGATGTTTATACCATAGCAGAACAACAGAATCCTGATTTTAGTTTCACCAGCTGCAGAACCGATATCATACTCTATCAGGTTTTTATGTCCAATTGTATTTTTTTGCCAATAAAATACAATTGTTTCCCTGCTCTGGAAAATCAGGATATTGATGTGACAGTAAATTAAGTAGAAATTATGGGATTAGGCATATAATTATGTGTAGAGGGATATGTGTCCCCTCTCCCCCACCCCAGCCATGCCATTTCCCTATTCCCGATGCCAACCATTCACCTGTGTGATGATTCGGTTCATGCGTCAACTTGGCCAGGTTTTGGTGAGCAGTTGTTTTGTCAAGCAAGCACTGGCCTGCTTGTTACTGTGAGGATGTTTTATGGACTTAAATCATCAGCAAGTTTGTTGCATCTATGGCTGATGACATCTACAGTCAACTGACGAGATGCCTTCAGCAATGAGAGCTGTTTGTCCAATCAGTTGAAGGCCTTGAAAGGAGAAGTGATGACTTCAGCAGTCGGAAGGGAGAACTTCCACCTCTGCTTCAGCTTCTTCTAGGGAATTCATCAAAAGCCTTTTTCAGGGTTTCCAGCTTGCAGCTTGCCCATCCCCACAGTTGTGTGTGCCGGTTCCTATTTTAGAATCTCATAATATTTACATGTTATATATATATATATATATATATATCTTGTTGGTTCTGTTTCCCTGTAGAGCGCTGACTAATACAACCTGGAAACATCCTCACTGCTTGGCAGTGTCCTCCCTGGTTTCCACAGCCAGGTGCCCAGTGGACACAGGTTCTTAACCCTTTCGATCTGCTCCCTCTAGTTGGAGTTAACTACTCCATACTCAGTCGCGTCACAAGAAAAACCGAGGTGATTATAACTATAGTTCAAAAGCTGGAGCTTCCTGATTTAATGCACTAATATATTTTGCATGACATGTAGGCGAATGAGGTGTAAGTGTTTCAAAATGAAACTGAGTCATGTACAATTACCATGTAATGAAAACAATGTAATTGGAAACTAGTAAATAAAAAAAATTGTCCACATTAAGAGCTAGGAGTCTTCCATTAAGGATAAATCCATGTGAGACACATGAGTCATTGAGGCCTAATGGTCTCACTTAAACCTCACCAATGATGGGTTCAATTAAAAGTCCATGTTAGCCTCAAACTTTATCAGACCCTTGAATTCATTAATATTTCCAATAGCTCATCTCATTTTGAGCCTTTCAGGCTACATGATATCCAATTATCTATTGACTATGGACCTCTTAAAGATGGTTTTTCAAACCTCAGATCTTTGGAGAGAGCAGTCTTTTAATTACGCACAATAATTTTCAGTTCCCATTCTCTAGCCTTTCATCTGTTATTGTCAAGTATTTATCTGCAAATGCTTTGATAAGGCTATTCTTTCTATTCTGAAGAAGCAGCCAGATACTATCCTGACTCTCTGAAGGAAAATGATCTCCAAATTTGCAGGCTTTTCTCATGGCTTAATAAAAAGAAAATGGACAAAAAAAAAAAAAAGTCTGTGTCTTCAAGCGATCTTTTTAAACATGTTCACTTTGTGTGATTTTTTTACATCTTTATGAAGAGTGGCCAGCAACCCAAGCTGCAGAAATGGAAGCACAGAACCTGCCCCACGTTCTCTCGCTCTTCCCAGCCCTCAGGCTGTGGGATTTGTGCAGTGGGATGTCTGGAAGAGGCCCCCAGGAGTGGGGAACAAACGTGGGCCAGCAGACCAAAATGGTAGAAGACGCTGGTGGTGGAGCCAGGAGACAGAGATGCAAACAGAGGGGGGGTATCCAGGACTGAGGGAGTCTGGTCCCAAGCAGGGGTGGAAACCAACTTCAGAATGTGGGCGGTTAGAGGTAAAAATCCACGAGAAGATTCCTGGGAGCAGGTCAAGAAGCACCATCAGAGGCCTGCAGTCTCCCTAGCCTGTTTTCTTTCCTTTTCTTTTCTTTTCTTTTTCATGAATTCTGTATTTTTGTGTGCCACAAAATGTTGCTTTGAATCTTGAGGTTCTAGAAGTCCAAGTTCCTCCTTAGAGGTCGATTGGACAGACAGCTCATTGGTACAGAAGCCTGGCTGGTCCTCCAGTGAGGACATCAATGGGTGATGATTCTTGAACACTCAAACAATACCCCTGAGGCAGGCTTCTGACAGCCGACTTGCCCAATACTCGCCAGGCAGCAGCTCTACTAGTACCAGAGAGAGCGAGGCATAGTGGTTACGGGCCAGGAACTGTATGGATTCAAATCCTGCCTCTACCGCTTATTAGCTCTATGACCTTTGGCAAGTTTCTAGTCTCCTTGAGACTCAGTTTCCCAATCTGTAAAATAGGAGTAATAGTACCTATTCCATAGGATTGTATATCGATGGCATGAGTGAAAATGTTGTAGAACAGGGTCTGGAGCATAGAGAGCACTCATTAAACATTAGCTCCTGTTATCATTGTTTCCACTTTCCTGATTCAGGGTCCTGGCATTCGGAACCTCCTTCCTAACTTTTTCTTCCTCCCCAGACTCCTCCAAGTTCTTACCCACATCTCTTTATCCTTTAGAGCAAAAGTCCTATTTTCTCATCTCATTTTATCTTTTTTTTTTTTTAAGATTTATTTATTTATTTATTTATTTATTTATTTATTTATCCCCCCCTTGCTGCTTGTGTTTGCTGTGTCCATTTGCTGTGTGTTTCTTCTGTGTCTGCTTATCTCCCCCTTGCTGTGAGGTCCCGCTGCATCAGCCCACTGCGCCGCGCAGGCCGGCCTGCCCTCATAAGGAGGCCCCGGGAAGCGAACCCGGGGCCTCACACATGGTAAACGGGGGCTCTATCGATTGAGCCACACCCGCTTCCTTCTCATTTTATCTTACAATAGCCATAGCATTTGTATCAGGAAGAGCCTGATTACCATACAAAAAACAAAACAAAACAAAACAAAAAAAACCAGCACATATCATAAACGATAAAAGAAAAAAAATGATAAATTGGACTTCATCAAAATTAGAATCTCCTGCTCGTCAAAGGACACTGTTAAGAAAATGGAAAGTCAAGCCACGGATTGCAAGAAAAAAATTGTAATAAATATATCTGACAAAAAACTTGTATCCAGAATATATAAAGAATTTTTACAACTCAGTAACAAGAAGACAACCCCATTTTTCGAAATGGGCAAAGATTTGAATAGGCATTCCACAGTAAATATATAAGTGGCTAATAAGTACATGAACAGTTGGCATGGAAATGCAACCTAAAGCCACATTGAGGTACTATTAAACACGCTCTAGAACGGCTGAAATTAGAAAAAGACTGACAACAGCAAGTGTGGTAAGGGTGAAAATCAACTGGAACTCTCACACATGGCTGGTGGGCGTGCAAAATGGCACAATCACTTTTGGAAAAGAGGTTGGCAATTTCTTACAAAGTTAAGCATAAACTTACCACACAACCTGGCAATTCCACTGTTAGGTGTTTTACCTCAGAGCAATAAAAATAAGTCCACACAAAGAACTATACTCAAATGTTCACAGCAGTTTTCTCCATAATTACCAAAAACTGGAAACAACCCAAATGACCATCAGCAGAGGGACAGATAAACAGCACAGTGCATCCATACAATGGAATATAATCCAATAAACGAGAATGGACTGCCAATGCATGCGACAACGTGGGTACATTTTTAAAATATTATGCTCAGCAAAGAAGCCAGCCACAAGAAAGCACATAGTGTGATTCTATTTATATGAAATACTTGAACAGGCAAACTAATCTTGTAATGGCAGAGAAAGCAAATCAGTGGTTGCCTGCAGCTGGAGGGATAGGAATTGCCTTCAGAGGTGCACAAGGGAACTTTCTGAGGCGATGAAAATATTCTATAGCTTGATTGGGCTGGAGGTTACATGGCTGTTTAAACTTGTCCAAACTCATTGAACTGGAAAAAAAAAAACACATCAACCTGTACACTTAAAATGGTTAAATTTTAAAATGACGTATGTAAATTTTACGTCAATGAAATTAAGAAAAAAAGCCAGTCTATTTCTTCAGCAACAGAAAAACTAGTTTTCCGTGCTGGGGTGGCAGGGGAAAGATTTTGGGAAGGGGATGTCACTTGTTTAAAAACACAATTAGCTGAGCTATATTCCCTAGACGGGAGCTGTTTTATTCAGTCCTGGAAAAGTAGCTCTACCCCGGAAAATGGATCAAATGATTCCTTCCAAGGGGCATCAAAGAAAAGAATAGGGAGCACAACAGGGACTAAACCTCCCTAACCTGTGAGGCAGGAGCTCTTCTCCCCGCGGGAACCTTCAGTTCCAGTGCAGAAAGGAGCTCAGGGTGCCCAAGGCCCCGGCCGTCCTGGGGCAGGGAGGGAAGCTCACACAGAGGCCTGCCCCGGGCGCCTGGGGGACGGAGGGGCAGGAGCCGGGCCTGGGGCTCGCCCAGGGCCTGCCTCACTGGTCCCGCAGCAGAAAGCAGCGCCGAGGGGGCCAGGAGCCAGCCTCCCGCAGCCCTGCTGCCCCCGACCCGGCGGCAGGCCAAGGTCTGGCGGAAGCGGGGGAGTCAGCCTCAGCGACTTCCCCTCCATTGCCAAGTCCTGTCAATTCGAATCCTGGGCAAATCTCAAGTCCACCCCCTTTTCTGGATCCCTGCTGCCGCCGCCCTTGGCCGTGACCTCACCGGCTTATACCCGTGCCCCTTTCCTGCCTTTCCTGCTCCCATTTTTGCCCTCTCCATAACCCATCCACAGCAGCCAAGCCGTCTTTTTAAAAGCAACTCCTGCCTAAAACCCTCCAAAATCCAAAGGATTTTCAAAACCCTTAGGATGCCCTTTAAAGTTTTTCATGGTCTGGTCCTGCCAGCCTGTCTAGAACCATCGAGTGTTCACTCTCTCTCCCTCAGGTGCCGGCTCCCCTCAGCCTCCCTCCTCCCCTCAGCCTCCTCCTCCCCTCAGCCTCCTCCTCCCCTCAGCCTCCTCCTCCCTGAGGCTCCCTCTCTCTTGCTCCAGGGACCTTGCACAGGCTACTCTCTCTTGTTGAATGTTCTTCTCCCCTACGCTTCACATGGCTCGTGCATCAGGTTTCAGTTTAAAAGTCACATCCTGCTCTCTTATGCTCACATGGTACTCTGTAATTTTTCTTCACATAATTTGTCATGTTTTTAATTATGCATTTATTTGAGTGATGATTTGTTTCATGTCTATGTCCCTAATTATACTTCATAAAGGTAGCAGCAGTGTCCGATTTGCTCATCACCGGATTCCCGATGGCTGGAATGGTGTCTGGTATGTAAGAGGCCTAAATAGACGTTCTCCTAATCATCAAGTGGGTGGATGAATGGACAAAGGGTCAAGGCCCAGGACTTTATGTGAATTCCCCAGAGGCAGGTCCTTCAGTAATTAGCACACATACACACACAAACACATACACACACTGTGACACCGTAGCAGCAGGTAAAGCAGCCCCCCGAGTATTTGAAAGCGGTTCTCCAGGTACAGGTCTCTCCTTGCTTTCCAGGACACTTCTGACTTCTCATTTCCTGTCTACCAGGGACATTAAGGAATGAGGCTTGTCTAACTCCCAAAGGGCCTGGGCTTCTATTTCAGAGGGAGGACACCCACTCAGCTAGAACTAGAGTAGTGGCACAGTCCTAGTCCAGTGGAAGCAGCAAGTTGCTGAGAAGGCTTGGGCGTGCCAGGGAGAACCCAGGTACAGGCAGGTAAATTGCTCCCAGATGTGGGGTGTTGGTTGCAGACCACAGAATCCACCCCCAGCTAGTTTAAACAGAAAGGTATTTATTAAGGGTGAAAGACACATCACAGAATCGTTGGAGGGACTAAAGAAACAGACACAAGTATGAATCTCCAAGAACGACTCCCAAAACCACAACACAGAATCGGGCAGCCAAGGGACCTTCCGCTTCCCTATAATCAAGGAGCTTCAGAAGCAGGAAACTGCTACCCCAGTTGCCTCCAGGAAGCCACCTCCTGAACCAGGAGCCACCAGTCCTAGAATCCCAGAGACTTTCCCGCAATCCCTGCCATATTTCTCTCTCTACATAACTTGCCATGTTTAAGTACCTCTGGTTCATAGAAAGTAATTCACATCTTGTACTCTAGCTGTAAGAGAGTCTGGAAAGTGTCATTTTTCTTTTTTTGCCTCCTGATTAGAATGGCTGTGAGTGTCCTCAACCATGGTGTCCACCACATGTGCTTTGGTACATTTCACTGCACCTCATGCATGTCCTTAAAGGACCAAAGCTTGTTTACCTAAAGAAAACCAGCAATTATTCAGCAAAAACCTGTCACTAAATCTCAGTGGCTATGGCTCTGCTCTCCATGTTCCAACTCTCCCACCTTCCTGGACCTTTAAATGTTACTGTGCTCCATCCCACCCCCACTGGCATACACCCATGGCTTTTTAGGACTTGGAACCAAACATTTGTCCAAACTCCAACCAAAGACTGGGAGGCTGCTTATCTGGAAAATGATACATTTCCCAGCTAAATGAACCATTACTGTCTGTTCGGCCAGTTCAGGAGGCTTGACAACTGGTCTTGACTTTCTCCGTCCCCTGAACTGTATTAAAAGACCCTTATAGCTGTACATGTTTGAAATTACTCAAATGATGTCTTGATCTGAAGCATAAATCCCAGGTACTTGATGTTTTTAATATGGTGCCACTGCAGGGCGTGGGGGGTAGGGGGAGGGTGGAGAAGATAAAAAAAAATAAAATAAAATAAAATAAAAAGGATCGACCTAAACTAATCACTAAGTGAATTTCACAGCAGCTTTTGTTCATGGGAAATCCTTATTTGGGATGCCAGCAGGCAGCTGCAATCTGAAAAACAATCCAGTATATGTATTTTGTTTTATATTTTGAAGCAGATAATTATCAACCACTAAATAATATATTTAATACTTATTTGCTGCATACAGAGTATTTTTTTAAAAGGTGATTAGCTCTTGCCTTATTTTACAGTGCTTTATGTACAAGTGAAAAACATCCAGTAAGTTTCCTATAAGAGAGACCAGTTAATTTACATAAACCATAGGAACTGTTTTGAAAATTAGTGTTTTTTCTACATAAAATATTATTAGCTTAAGACTTTTTAGGACATTTGTAATAGCACATTCAATACAACAAGGTTTCTGATTATTTTTTGTAACCAGAGATAGTTTTTGCATTGAAACATTGCTAAATTTTTATATTTGGTAAAAAATTGTCTTGTATAATTCCCGTAAATTATGCTTATTCTGAAAAAGTGTAATGTCCTAATGATAAAAGATTTCCAAGCAAAAAACTAAAAAGCCCTTATACCCTAGAAGATGCACAGGTTAGGATTACTTTGCTGTTGTAGATAAAGCCTAAGATAGACAACTGGAGCCCTGAGCTCAGATCCTAATTCTTCCTTGATTTATTTGTACAATTGGGCAAGTCATTCAGCTTCTTGAGATATTAACATTCCCATCTGTAAAACAGGCCTGCTACCAACTACCTTACCAGGCTGCTGAGGAAAGCAAATGAGATAATGGATATGAACACACTGTGTAAACTATAAAACTATAGGCCTGAGTTAGCAAGTAGGCTACGTCTCATAAGCCAGCCCCAGCGGATTTATAGGGCAGCCTGGAGGGCTGTGTTGGGAAGAATTCTGGGGCTGATCCGGGCTTGCTGGGAAAAGGTGTTATTATTGAGTAGAAATGCCTGCTATGATTACCCAAGGTTGTTAGCATTGGGAGTGTACTGGTAAGGAGGGTGTCAGAGATGTCAGATATTTGCCATTACCACCCTAATAAGAGCGGGTTGTAATTATCATCACAAGGGCAGAACTCATCTGGGGCAGTCCCGGGAAGAAAAAGCTCTGTCGTTAAAGTAGAAGCAAAAACTGGCTGAAAGAGAAATTGGCTTGAAGGAACAATTGATTTATTGGACAGGCGTTGGGTTCCCAAATAGCAAACTTCAAGCTATTCGCCTTGGTGGGCTAGGAGGAGAGCTAAACATGAAGCTCTGTGACGGTTAGTTTTATGTGTTGATTTGACTAGGCTATAGTATCCAGTTATTCAATCTAATGTTAATCTATGTGTTGCGGTGAAGGTCTCTGGTAGATGTGATTAACATCTATCGACAATCAGTTGATTTTAAGTAAAGGAGATAATCCTCGATAATCTGGGTTGAAAGGCTTTATGAGCAAAACCGAGATTTCCACCAGAGAAGAAGAAATTCCATCTGTGGACTGCAGTGTCAGCTCCTGCCCAAGAATCTCCAGGCTGCCCGCCTGCCCTATCAATTTCAGACTTGCCTAAGCCAAATCCTTGCAATTAATCCCCCCCCCCATTCTCTCTCTGTCTGTATGTGTATATATATATATATACACACACATATATGCATACCACGCACATCCTACTGGGTCTGTTTCTCTGGTAGAACCCAGACTGATACAACACCCTTCACTGTCCTTTGTGACTCCTCTCATCGATGCTTGTTTCTCAAGTCTCAGGGCAAGGTCCTCTTCCAGAGCCATGACAAATTCCCAAAGCAATTTCATCCACTCCCATGGCTTCAGCACACCTCCACGGATACCCCTGGCACGGGTCTCCTAAGCTCTCGACCTCTATATCCAACTGTTATCTGCACATTTATATTTGGCCTGTATGAATCTAAATTTTTATTTGCAAACACCAGAAAACAAGTCTGGCTAATTTAAGCAGAAAAACAAATATGAAAAAGAGATTAAGTAGTTCACAGAGTCTCTGAAAGGGCCATAAAACCAGGCGCACAGTGAGGAGCAGCGTCAACCATCGTGCCACGGAGCTGCCACAGAGGGACACAGGCATAGCGTCATGGGCGCTGATGTCACGGACTGAACACTGTATGCTGCAGGTGGATTCGCTGCCGCCGTGGCTCCTGTGTCTTTGAATCAGCAGCTTCCAATTCAGAGTCTGGTGGAGTTTCTGACCAGCAGTCTCTATGCCATGCGCACAGGCCTTGGGAAAGCAAGAGTCTGGCCTTTTCAGCTTTTATGGGGGAGGCAGGCTCTGCCACACAGGGTGAAGAGGAAAGCTTAGATACCAGGTGGCACTTTGGGGCTAAGGTGTTGAGAAGCAGGTGGGCATCCTCTACTCTTACTCCTAGGAGACAGGAGTCACGAGAATGACGAGATGCAGGGAGCCTGGGTCCCTAAACCCCCGTCACCACATCACCGTGCTAAGCTGGAACACGTTCATTGGGCTGCCACGTGGACAAGAAAAAAATAAACTTCTATTGTGTTAAGCCATTGAGATTGTGGAGTTTGTTTGTTAGAGCAGCTAGTATTATCCTATCATTGTAGCCAAAACTAATTTCAAATTTCCCCTTCAGTGACCCCAACAGATCCCTCACATTCAGCAGCTGTAAAATGAACTCATACTCCGCATCCCACCCCTCCGGACTTGCCACTGTCCCCACTCCTCCCGTCAGAACCTCACCGTCACCTTGCATTCCGCCCTCTGCCTCCCCCGGGCTCAACCACAGTCCCAGGCTTGCAGATTTGCTCTGGTCGCTGCTATCTTCAGCTGCCTCGGCCTGTCCCAGTCTCACCTTTCCTGCCCTGACCAGTGGCTCAGTCTCCTGACTGGTCTCAGCTCCAGTTCACCCATCCCTCTAACCACACACCCACTCCATGTGTATTTACTAAATGCATTATCATGTGCCAGACAGGCAAATACTTCATAAATCAGCCCCTGCCAGAGATTGTTGGGGAGACTAACACTAACAGAAATCGCCTCACTGAGAGATAGGTAACTACAGGTGCTATGGAGGAAATCACAGGCGGCTCTGAGAGCAGCATAATGGGGCTCGGACCCGGCCAAGGGCCAGGGAAGCCTTCCCTGATGGAGCGCCCTCTGGACTGAGCTCTGAAACACGGAGGAGGTAGCTTGGCAAAGGGGGCTGGGACTGAGACCTTCCGAGGGGAGAGAACGTGAGTGTGACAGCTTCGAGGCAGGGAGGGGCAGGACACATCGGGGAGGCAGAAGTCCCACGTGGCAGGAGAAGTAGCCTTTTTCATCTTTGTATTCCCAAGTCCATGAAAGGATGGATGAATGGATGGATGCGTGATGGAGAGACAGATGGACAAAGAGATGAAGCTGTGCAACCTACAGCTGAGACACAGAGCGCACCCCCTCGCTTGTCTCCCTGCTCCAGGCTTGCCCACCTCCAATCCCGGCACCACCCTAGAGCCACAGGTGCTCACAGCCAGCACAGCACTGCGTTCATCACGCTGTGTGTGCTTGACTGGCTGTTGTCTCCCTCCTCCCCCATAACAAGCGCCACAGGAACTTACGCTGTTTACCAGGACAGGCCCAGCACCCAGCCCACTGTCTGCACAGAGGGAGAAGTTCACATAAATGTGTAATGAGTTGGTAGGTCTAAGTGGCAAACAGCAAACATCAAGGTCAGCCCGGCAGCAGAGGGTGGAGTTAGTGAGTAAAGCGTGATTCACCCGCCAGCACAGAGGAGCCTGAGTGCCCAGTGGAGCACACACATTTGAGGGGCATGTCTGGAGACACGCCCAGAGCCGGCAGAGGGGAGGAAGGAGCAGGTGCAGGGGGCTCAAGGAGGGGCCGCGGGGCAGGCCCACATCTCCCAGGCGGTGGCATCCCAAAGGGCCTGGCTTACCCCTGAGACATCACACCCTGGACCTCCAAATGGAAACGGCCACACCTGGCACTTCCAGGCCCTACTGCACCATGGCCGCGTGTGTGCGTGTGTGAACTCCCCCTGGGGCACGTGGACCCCAGAGGGTAGAGCCATGTTCTTTTCTTTTCTTTGAGCCTAGTGCCTGACCCTTAGAAGGAGCAAGCAAATGTGTGTTTGAGGAATGAGCTGCCAGCAGGAGAGCAGGCAGTGGACCCAGCGGTCAGACCAGCTGGAGAGGAGGCCCCTAAGCAAACAGAACCTTTGCCAGGAACTCTGGCCACACAAGGCCCTGTGGAAAGCTGAGGTTGGTGTCTGAATGCTTCCTGTTTGCCTGCTTGAAACCAGACCTCCTGGAGGTCTTCTGGTCCTCTCAACTGTTTCACCATTTCATTCTGCCCTTTCAGCTCCCAATTTCTGCAGCAGCTAAATTGAATCTTCACGCGTTTATTCACTAAACATTTACTGAGTGCCTATTGTGTGCTAGACTCTAAGTCACCAGACCCAAAGTTCTGTGGGAGATCTGGTGGGTGATACAGTCAGATAATAAACATTCCCAAGCCAGGGCCGTAAGAGAAAACAGACCAAGAAGACACTGGAAAGCTAACACCCAAACTGAAATAATGTACTGTTTGATCTTAAATGTTTTTCCTGAATCCATTTCCTCATGCATGAAAGTGACTAATGAACCAGAATTGGAGGTATTTGGGTCAGGGATGCCACTGCCTACTTGTTTCTCCAGCACCCAGCTGCATGATCCTTCCCAGTACTTAGAAACAAACACCGGCCTTCCAGCCTTTTGACTTTGCTTCGGGGCCAGCAGTCACTTTATTCATGGCCTCTACTCACGCTCAGCTGCCCAAGGATGAGAAGTGCTCCTCAGTCCTTGGGCCCCAGCCCTAGACTAAGTGTCTCAGCTTTTCCAGGACTGCCTCGTTTTAGTGCTGAAAGTCCCATGGGCTGCGAAGCCCCTCAGTCCTGGGTAAACCCCGACAGTTGGTCACCCGTCAGCCTGTGCTTTTTGCTGCACCTGCCCGTCTGCTACATTCCAGGGCAACCGGTTGGGATCGGAAATGACAGAGGGAGAGGCATTTCCTGCTGCTCTGAGGGATCTTAACGTCAGCACCTGCCTCTCGGAGCACGTGGGCCCTGCCAGGCCCAGCACCCAAGACCAGTCCTCTGGGACCACTGGACACCTCCGATGTCCAGTCAGTCCTGATGGAGGCAGGAAGGGCGACCGCAAGCTCCTTGGGTGGGGGTGGGGGTTGCGGAGACACTGCCAGTCCTGTTTGTTGCCCTATCCTTAGCACCTAGCACAGGGCTCCGTGGAGCAGGGGCAAAATAACGAATGAGTTCGGAACAGTTGTACCGCTCCACTCAGTGGCACTAAGATAAATCACTGACCCACGCCATGAGCCCCCTCCTTGCTCTCTCTCCTTTTCCCATTCCGTGGGTCCCCCTTAAGGCTGCCCAGGCCCCTTGCCAGGCTCTGGCAGCACCCTGCCTCCTTGCCCTGAGGGGCCTTGCCTCGTTCCTGCCAGGCTCCCCAGGGCCAGTGCCGGACCCTCCTGGGCAGACCGCCAGCGTGTCAGCTGCCCAGCTGCCCCCAGTCTGAAGTCTGGCAGCTGCCTCAATGGAGATCTCGCTGCCCTGCTCTACCCCCCACTCCCCACCCCCGGGAAATCTGCTGTCTTTTCTGAACCTCTGAGCTGCAGCGCCGGAGGGTTCTGCCCGTCCTCCGAGCTGCACTTTCAGGGTCAGGTGGAGACAGCCAGCTGATGAGGTGAAAACAAGCCACCAAGAGAAGTGGCGATCTTTCCTCTCATTCCTAATCAGCACATTTGCCACCAGCTAGCAGCTGAGGCCCGGAGACCTGCGAGGAGCGCAGGGCTATTTGTAGAATCGCAGCCTCGGAGCTGGAAGGAACTGTCTGGGTCACGGAGCCCAGCTCCCACCTGTGCGAGGAAAGGAAGCATTTTCTATGCCCTGCAGATAAACGGACCTCTGGGCTCTGCCTAAAGACCCACTTTAATGTCTTATTACTGGTTAGGCTGCACCCATTGTTAGGAGGCTTTCTCTACCACGTATTCACCTCTTGTAAGGAAATGAGCTCCTCATCATGCATCTCTTATTCCAACGCTGAGCTCCTGTTCTCTGGTGAACCCCTGTGGGTTGGAGGGAAATCTCCCCTGAAAGGAGTGACCTTTCCCAATTATATCAGTCAGGGTCCCAACAGCATGTGCACTCAAATTAGGAAAATGTGACGATTTCTTCACCAAAGGATGATTTAGGAAGCTGTGGGCGGGACATGGGGAAGCACTGGGATAGTGCGTGCTTTCTGAGGCAGCAGGGACTCCTTGGGCCTGAAGGACCAGGGATTGGGGCCGTTCCTGGAGGCGGAAAGAGTACTGGAGCGCAGGAGGCTGTCTATTAGGACCACTTCGGCGCTTTCCAGATGCGCTGTTCACACACACTAGCCAGGAGCCGGTGCTAGGGTGGGGCCCAGAAGCAGGAGTTTCCCGGGGCACCCACTGGTGTGTGCAGGATGGAGTTCAGGGCGTGCTGAATAGAGCCTGATTTCATCATTGGATCAGAAGGCTGAGCAGGGCCCAAGCAAGAGCAAAGCTTGAAGGGCCAGCATTCAGGAAGTTGCTGGTCTGGAGCAAAGGGCAGAGCTCGCAGAGAGCTCGGCAAAGCCCCACCAAGGTAGGAGTGGAAACTGGCCTCTGGCCTGTTTGGGACCCGCTGCTCCTCAAGGTTTCTTGGCAGCCCCAGCCCAGAATCCATTTCCTTAAGTAACCGACCATGCTTTCCTCTCCCTAGCAGGGGTCCTCTGTCTCACTGGACTCCCCCTTGTTCCCAGTAGTTCGGATGGGTCATCCTGCCTGAGCTAATCCTGGCGCTGGCCCCGTTCATCTCCGATCCCTGCCTTGGGCCTGGAGCCTCATTCTGGGGCCAACTCACTGCACAATCCAGTGCTTCTCAGAGTAAGGTACATACAGGCCCCCCGGGGTCCTGTTACAATGACAGCTCTGATTCCACAGGTCTGGGGTGGCTCAGAGGTGCTGCCTTCCTAAGGAGCTCTCAGATGACGCTGATGAGTAGCAAGGCTTTAACCTAGTGGTTCTTAAACTCTGCTTGAAATTAGAATTTGGTAAAACTGGAGAACTTGGTAAAAACACAAAGGCCCAGGATCTTTTCTACTGCAACAAGCCTGGACCTCCGTGTTCTGTATTAGCTCTCCAGATGATTCGGACACGCACCAGTCTGAGAACCATTGCCCTAATCCGATCCCTGCACTTGCAGGTGGCCAGCACGATTGGGCAGCATTGATTGACACCTGAATCTGAGGCCCTTGTGCAGTCCCCTGCAAGCGATCCTGGAAAACTGGCTTTCCTAAAGGTGGCTCTTATGCTGTCATTCCTACAAGTGCAACTGGAGGTGGGGTTCAGTGGCCCTGCCCTTTACCCACAGCGTGACTGGGGAAACCGGCTCCTGCTGACACGTACGTTACCACGGAGCTCCCATCAACTGGAACTGTGGGGGAGCAAAGTGCACCCAGTATGGAGGACAGCATAAGAGGTCCCGCTAAGTACCCCACCACCAGCCCACCCCGCCTCCTCCCTCCACGGCAGCCTCCGCAGCACTTAACCGGAATCACACTCCTTCTAGGGACACTTTCTTTGCTTCCTTCTCCCTTGTCATCTACACGTCACGGTAAAGAGAATGAATGGTCAGCATGAAACACAATCGCTTTCCGTACAAAATGGACTCATATATTTCAGCTGCCAAATGGAAATGGCTGAAGCTTCAAAAACACAGCTCCTTGCTTGGTTGACAATGTGGAAAGGGTGAGGTGTAAGAGGCAAAGCCACCAGGGACGCTGGGGGAGCTGCAGCCGGGTTTCTAACAGCCCTTTCTTCTGAAACCCCTTAGCCCTGCCTGGGGTGGGCATTAACGCTTCCACCAGCCTCCCCTCGCTGTCGCAAGCGCACCGTCCCGGCCAAAGGACCATCCTCCAGCCAACCACGCCCACCCAGGGTGTGGCAAGGATGCTTGCCCAGGGCTTGGCTGAGTCCAGGGGAAAAGAATTTGGGAGGGGACTCGGGCTTGACATTCTGGGTCACTTGCGAGGCCCCTCAGCTCTTTCCAGCCACGGGCGCCCTTCCGCAAAGCTGCAGGGCAGCGCTGGCATTGCGTGTCCCCGTGGCCCAGGAGGGCTGCTGTCCGCGGGCCAAATTCAACCTGCCACCTGTTTTTTAAAAATGCAGTTTCATTGGAACACAGACACACCTACCTGTTTACATTAGCAATTCCAAACCAAGGGGATTTTGCCCCCCGAGGAACATTTGGCAATGTCTGAGAACATTTTCGGTAGTCACAGCTGGGAAGTGCTGCTAGCGACCGCACATCCTACAGCGCACAGGGTGGCCCCCCACCCTGGCCAAGAACTTCTCCAGCCCAGAACGTCAACAGAGCCAGCGCTGAGAGTGCCTCTGTCGTCGTCTGTGGCTGCCTCTGCCTCTGTGCTAGCAACGGCAGGGCTCAGTGAACGAGCCAGATACCACAGAACCTACCAAGCCGAAACTATTTTACAGAAAAAGTTCACCAACTCCTGCCCTCGAGCCACCGCTGGGGAGTTGCACTTCACCAGAGCTGAAGAGTTGGCTTGGGCCTGTAGGAGAATTTCAAAGCAGTCCCCTCTCCACGTTGTTCAAGGCGGGCATGGCCTTGGGTGTCAAAGAGAAAAATGGAGAGCAATCTGCAGTGAGAAAGCTGCGGTCACACTTCCGTGGCTCTGGCTGACTCTTCCAAGGGAAAAGCCACCTGACAGTTCTAGTTTCGAATGCAAGTTCACATACATTCCAGGTAGAGCCAGGGCAGGTGGTTGTTTCTGGATAAGCAAACTGAGGCCCAGGGAGCTGGGCTGGGAGCTGTGGCCTCCAGGGTCCCGGGGAGCACACTTCACTGTAGGGCGACCACCCGCCTGGGATTTTCTGGGTGGAGGGGTTTCCCAGGATGCAGGACTTTCGGTGCTAAAACTGGGGAAGTCTCAGGCTAACTGGTCACGGCCGCAGGGATGCTAACCGCAGTTGCCCTAGAACTAAACAGTGTAAAGCAGGCAGGAGCTGGCACCCCTGGGGGTCTCCCCTCAGGGGCGATGGAAGGAGCCCACCATCACACCTCTCAAAACTGGAGGAAGAAATGCCGTGGCCGCGTGGAGGGATAGTGGGAAGAGCTCTGGGACCCAGCCCTGACACCTAACCTGGGCTCCAGGTGCCACTGCTGAATCCGAAGTTTCTTCATCTCCACTATGAAGATCTTGAGTGCACCTGATGACTTTTTTAAAGATGATGCTTTCTTCTAGCACCAGAACTACTACTCATTCATAATAGTAAACTTGGAAAATTCAAAAAAAGAGGAAGAAAAAATATCCAAATTTCCACTAATTCTACTTTTCCCCAGATTTTTCCCTATGCACCCTTTTTTTATTATTATTATTTTCACCCAGCAGTGATTATATTATACAATTTTACTAGGTTTTCATTTTTACTTTTTGATTTTTAAAAATTTTCTTTTCGGATTTCAAAACACAGAGTCATTGTCGCAAATATGAAGAATATAGAGAAATATAAAGCTGATAATAATAACCACCCATAAACCCAGTATCATTTTTCCAAAGAAAACTGTGGTTAACATTTTTGATGTATAAAATCCCACTCGGTTTTCCTAGGATGTTTATATACATAAACACATACAAAAATAATTTACACATGTTTATACATAATTTAGATTTTATTATAAAATTAATATATATTCATTATAAAAATTCAAACACTTTAGAAATAAATTTCCCTCACTATCCAACCACCAACTCAGAGATATCCACTATTTTCAATTTGGCATTTAGCTTTCCAGGCATTTATTTTATTTACACATATTCACGTGTCTGCACTTTTAACACAGATGTAATCAAAACAGTAGTGTTCAATGACTTGCCCTCTCACTAACTATTTTATATACAGACATGTTTTTTCTACCCATAGAACTTTCTCTCCTACTTTATTCAGTTAACTTCCAAAGGTAGCTTACAGACTCTTTGTAAACTCAAATATTCTGCTGAATGGCTATAGGTGGTAAATCTCACTTGGGCATTTCTTTGTTGTTGTTATACCTGATTTTAACTCTTTTTCAAAAGTATTCAAGCAATACATGGATACATGCACACTGTAAAAAATTCAAACTAAAAGAAGGAAAAAATGGCAAAACTTCATAGTCTCCCTTCCCCTCTTCCCCACCTATATTTCTGTGTCCACTAAGTAGCCTCTTTTCTGTGCACATTCATCTATGAACATATTCACTTAACTGGAATCACACTCTGCCTATTCTGCGACCTGCTTTTTCTGTCCACATAGAAATCCATACAGCCATCACTAGCCTAGTCACTGCCCTTACCAGGTTTAGAAAAACACACTCCTTCCTCAAGGAAAATATTTCTCAAGTGACTGTATCATTGCCTCCCCCGCCCCGGGTCAGCTCTGCCAGCAGTGCTTCCCAGAGCCGTGGCGGGCAGCAGCCTGGCTGTGCACCCTCAGCACCCACGATCTCACTCATCCCCCAAGCTCCTGGACGCCAGGGTGCCCCCAGAGAGGGCACCGTCCATCCCCGGAGGAGGAGGTACTCTCCGATTCAGAGGTGGGCAGGAGGCGGGAATTGGGACAGCAGGTGGACAGGAAGAGACTTCAGTGGCTTCCCAGCCCACATGTGGGAAAGTTCTCCCACTTTGTGCGGGAGAGTGTGTGTGTGTGTGCACACTCTCCTGGGTATGTGCAGGTCGTATGCGCAGGTGCTGCCTTGCATGAGGGCCTGAGAGCCCTCGCATCTCAGTGAGTCTAAGATGTGACTGATGTCCCCTTGGCTGTGGCTCCCTTCTGCAGTCAACAACCCTGAAGACCGACCTGATTGTATTTAACAGCTGCCTAGCGACCCAGAGGGTGGCTGTGTCATAATACAATTGCGCATTCCCTTATCAGAGGATATATAGGCTATTCCCTGTTTTTGCTATTTACCTGTTTGTTTTTTATTTGTTTATTGCTATTACAAACAATGGTGGCAGAAACAGCTTTATACACACTTTGTGAGTATTTCTATGGTCTGGACTCCTAAAAGCACAATTACTGTGTCAGAAGTAGATGCATTTAAATTTTGAAAATGATTGCATTCCGGTATTTTGAGCTCAAAACCGAATGAGAGTCCCTGTTTCATTGTGCCCTTCTTTAAGCATTATTCAAACAGTTTTCTAATTTAGGGGGCAAGACACGATATCTCAGTGCTACTTTGCTCCACGTTTCTTTATTTACTGGCTAGGCTGAACATGTGTACAACTTTGCTCACCACTTGCTTTTGTCTGCTTGCCAGTTGTCTGTCTGTGTTCTTACTCGTTCTTCTATTGCAAAAGACAACCTAATTTTAGCCATGACTGGATTAGATAATCAGATAATATTTATAACAACTGTTTACTGAGCATTAACTTTTGTGCCAGATTCTATGCTAAGCACTTTGCATAAATTGTTTTGCATTTAATCAACCTACTGAAGAAGATATTATTAGCCCCACTTTGAAGATAAGGAATTGAGGCTTAGAGAATTTAAGCAACTTGCCCCAGATCACTCACCTGGTAAGTGAAGGAGCCAGGATTTGAGCCTAGCACTGACCGTCCAGTGCTCCAACCGCTCAGTATTGTGACAAGGGTCTCTTGCAGCTTTAGCACTTCCTGATTCATTGACTGGTTCACTCATTTAACAAACATATACTGAGGACTCACAATGGGATAAGCTCGCATCTGCCTGGTACCCACGGCACTGTGAGGTGGCTAGTGCTACCTCAAGCTCTAGACACAATGCTGTGTTTGGACTGATAGGACATGGAGGGAGTGAGCTGTTCATGGAAACTGGAAAGAGTAGCTGAACGCAAAGGGCCACTGACAGGAGCACACAGCCATCCTGCTGCGACCCCAAAGGTGAGAACCCAGAATAAATACCCCAAGCTCACATCGCTCCCTGCCTCCCATCTCCTGCCAGTTCTCCCCCTAGGTGAAGCACAACTGTAAGTCGAAGGGCAAGGGCACTCACTGAGGCAGTCCATGTGGGTCAGCCTCTCAGGGCATAAAGTTGGGGAGAAAAATATGAAAAAGTGGATCTGGGGGGCAAACAGAAAATATCCTTGTCCTCTGCACATAAGCGCTGAGTTCCAAGCAATGGCTGGGCAATCATCTTAGCAATGACCAATAGTGAGGTCTACTGGCCGAAGGCCCAGCCAAGGCTGGTCACTGATGCATGTGAGTTCATTGGAAAGGAAATAAGTTTCTTGTTCTGAGGAGTGCCTATGGGGTTACTGAGAGTTGTTTCTTTGTCTTTTTTAATAGAAATTTTATTTTTCAACAATGAATAGAATATCTAATCAGAGGATCAGTAAGGAAATAGAGGACCTGAACAACACTGTAAAGCAACTAGATCTAACCAACATATATGTTCACCCAACAATGGCAGAATACATACTCTTTTATGGTGCACAAAGATCATTCTCTAGGATAGACCATATGTTAGGGCCCAAGAGAAGTCTAAATAAAATTTAAAGTATTGAAATCATAAAAAGTAACCTCTCTGACCACAAATGCAATGAAGTTAGAAATCTGTAACAAAAGGTAAACTGGAAAATTTACAAATATGTGGAAATTAAACAGCACACTATTAAAAAACCAGTGGAGTAAAGAAGAAATTACAAGGGGAATTAGAAAATATTTAGAAACAAATTAAAACAATGACACAACACACCAAAACATAGGGGATAGAGTGTTAGGGCAATCCTCAGAGGGAAATTTACAGCTATGATTGTTTATATTAAAAAAGAAGAAATATCTCAAATTAATAACCTAACTTTATATCTTGAGGAACTAGAAAAACAAGAGAAAAGTAAACCCAAAGTTAACAGAAGAAAGGAAATAATTAAAATTACAGTGGAGATAAATGAAACGGAGAATAGAAAAACAATTGAGAGAATAAACAAAACAAAAGTTGGTCCTTTGAAACTATCAGCAAAATTGACAAAGCTTTAGCTAGATTGGAAACAAAAAAGAAGAAAGATGCAAATAACTAAAATCAGAAAGGATAATGGTGTTATCACTACTAACCTTACAGAAATCAGGAATATAATAAAATACTATGAACCATTGTACACCAGCAAATGAGAAAATCTAGAAGAAATGGGAAAATAACTAGAAATACATCAATTACTCAAACTGATTCAAGAAGAAAGAGAAAACCTATATTAAGAACAGAGACTGAATCAATAATAAAAAATCTTCCACCAAAGAAAAGTCCAGGACCAGACGGCTCCATGGCTTCACTGATGAAGTCTACCAAACAAGAGTGCTTCAACATATGAAAATCAATGTAATACACTGCATAAATAGAATGAAGGAAAAAAAAAACACATGATTATCTAAAAAGATGCAGAAAAGGTGTTCAACAAAATCCAGTACCCTTTCTTAATAAAACACATACACATATACTCAAAAAAGTAGGAATAGAAGAGAATTTTGCCTACATGATAAAGGCCATTTATGAAAACCCACAGCTAACATCATAACAAAAGGTGAAAGACTTAAAGCTCTCTCCCTAAGATCAGGAAGGAGACAAGGATGACTGCTTTCACTACTGCCATTCAGTACTATATTAGAAGTTCTTTCCAGAGCAATTAGGCAAGAAAAAGAAATAAAAGGAATCCATATTGGAAAGCAGGAAATAAAATTATTTCTATTTGCAGATAACATGGTCTTATATATAGAAAACCCAAAGGAATCCACAAGAAAACTATTAAAGCTAATAAATGAATTCAGCAAAGTGGTTTGGTACAAGATCAACACACAAAAAATAATTGTGTTCCTATAACTAGCAATGAAAAATCCAAAGAGGAAATTAAGAAAACAATTCAATCTAGGAATAAATGTATCTAAGGATACAAAACACATGTATACTGAAAACTACAAAGCATTGCTGAAAGAAATTAAAGAACACCTAAATAAATGGCAAGACATCCCATGATCATGGATTGGAAGAGTTAACATTGTTAATATGTCATTATTACCCAAAGCAATATATAAATTCAATCAATCTCTATTAAAATTCCAGCAGTCTGTCTGGTCCTGATCAAGATGGCAGAGGTAGACATTTCAGGACTCTTTCCCCCAACAGAAGCTTTGAAAAACCATCAAGAACTTGCAGAAACATCTTTCTAAAAGCGCCATAAAATAGTTAAAGGACTGCAGTAAGAGGGTGAGTGCCAAATCAGGAAAAAGACTACTTAAAAGCAGGCGGTCTCATGGCACTCTGGCTGGCCCTCCTCCCTCCCCTTCACAGGCTCGGCACAGAGCTGCTCTGCACTGCCAGTGTGGATCTCTGGTCCCGGTTCTGGAGGGAGCAGGGCAACCCTTATGCACAAATAATAGACGAACACAAGAGAATATCAATAAGGAAGTGGAAAGTATGAAAAGGAGCCAAACAGAGCTGAAGAGCATGGTGGCAGAAATTAAGATTCTCTAGATAGATTTACCAGCAGATTGGAGCTGGCAGAGGAAAGAACCAATGAACTTGAAGTTAAGACAATTAAAATCATCCAGTCTGAGGAGCAAGAAGAGGAAAGAATGAAGAAAAGTGAACCAAGCCTTAGCAACCCATGGGATACCATCAAGCATACCAGCATACACATGTGGAAGTCCCTGAGAAGAGAGAAAGGAGCAGAGAGAATATTCAAAGAAATAATGGCTGAAAACTTTCCAAATTTAACAACAAAAAAACCATGAATATACACATCCAAGATGCTCAATGAACTCCAAACAGGATAAACCCAATCAGACCCACACTGCACAGTGTAATAATCAAACTGTCATATGCCAAATATAAAGAGAGAATTCTGAAAGCTGCAAGAGAGAAGCAACGTGTCACTTACAAGGGAGCCTCACTAAGATTAAGTGCTAATTTCTCATCAGAAACCAAGGAGGCAAGAAGGCAATGGGAAGACATATTTAAAATGCTGAAAGCAAAAAAAAAAAAAAAAAAAAAAAAAAAAAAAAAAGCCAGGTAAGAATTCTATATTGGCAAAAACTAGCTTTCAAAAATGGGGGTGGTATTAAGACATTCCCAGATAAACAAAAGCTTAGGGAGTTTGTCACCACTAGTCCAGACCTACAGAAGTTGCTAAAGAGAGTTCTGCAGGTTGAAAGGAAGGAGCACTAGACAATTGACTGAAGCCACATGAAGAAATAAAGATCTCTGATAAAGGTAATGATACGAGTAAGTAAAAATACCAGCACTATTGTGTTTTTGATTTGTAACTCTACTTTTTAGTTCTTGCAGGATCTAAAAGGCAAATGCATAAAATGTAATGATAAATCAGTGGTTTTGGACTCAACGTATAAACATGTCATATGTCAAGAACCAATAAAGGTTGGGGGTGGGGTGTAGGAACATAGTTTATGTATGCTATTGAAGTTAATGTATGGTATCAAAGTAAATGAGTCTGTTACAGATTTAGAATGTTACATTTAAGTCCCATCATAACTACAGGAAAAAGTATCAAAGAATACGGAAACTCACAGAAACAGAAAGTAAAGTAGAGGCTAGCCGTGATCAGGAGCAGAGGCAATTGGGAGGTAGTACAAAATGAGTGTAGGGTTTCTGTTCCGTGTGAAGGGAATGGATGGTAACAGATGATAGGAGGGTACTGCAACTTGTGAATGTGATTAATCCCTCTGAATCATAAGCTTCAGGGGGATCATCATGGAAAGATTTATGCTGTATATAGGTTTCCACAATTAAAACAGAAAGAGAAACTAAGGAGATAATGATTAAATGCAATACATGATCCTAGATGGGACCAAAGAATGAAGGAGGAAAAGGATATTATTGGGACATAAGAAAAATATGGAATATAGAACGTAAGCTTCATAGCAATGTTAAGTTTCTTGAACTTGATAACTGCAGTTAAGTTGACTATATAAGTGAATATCCTTGTTCACAGGAAATGTAAATGCAAGTATTATCTGTTCAAGGAATATGGTACATGTAACCTGCTCTCAAATGTTCATAAAGTAGATGATAGCTGTGTGTGTGTGTGTGTGTGTGTGTGTGTGTGTGTGTGTGTGTGTGTGAAAGAGAGAGAGAGAGAAGGAGATACAGCAAACGTGGCAAAATTTAAAATTGTGGAACTGGGTATCTAGGGGATGGGGGATGTTGGAGTTCTGTGATGGGATTTGTATTATTTTTGCAACTCTCCTGTGAGTTTGAAATTACTTCAAAATAAAAAGTTTTTAAAATTTCCAGCAGCCTTTTATGCAGAAATGGAAAACCAATCTCAAATTTTATATGGAATTGTAAGGGACCCCAAACAGCCAAAACAATCTTGAAAAGGAACAGTGTCGGAAGAATTACACTTCCTAACTGCATTACAAAGCAACAGTAATCAAAACAGTATGGTACTGGTATGACGGCACACAAAGAGACCAGTGGAACAGAATTGAAAGTCAGTAAATAAATAAATCCACAAATCTATGGCCAATTGATTTTTGACAAGGGTGCTAAGTATGTGCAGTGGAGAAATAATAGTCTTTTCAAAAAATGATGTTGGGGAAATTGGTATCCACACGTAGAAGAATGAAGTTAGACCCCCTACCTCATCCCATATACAAAACTCTACTCAAAATTGATCAAGGATCTAAATATAAGAGCTAAAACTATAAAACTCTTTGAAGATAACATAGGGCAAATCTTTATGGGATTCAGCAATGGATTGTTAGATATGATGCCAAAAGCACATGCAACAAAAGAAACAATATATAAATTTGATTTAATCAAAATTAAAAACTTTTGTGCATCAAAGGAAATTATGAAGAAAGTGAAAATACAACCTACAGATGGGGGAAAATAGTTTCAACCCATATATCAGATAAAGGTTTACTATCTACAATATATCAACAACAAAAAGACAAACAACTCAATTTAAAAAATGGACAAAGTACTTGAATAGACTTTTTTTCTCAAAAGAAGATATACAAATAACCAATAGCACATGACAAAATGTTCAATATCATTAGCCATTAGGGAAATGCAAATTAAAACCACACTTTATTACTTCACACCCACAAGGATGGCTACTATTTTAAAATGGAAAATAACAAGTGTTAGAGAGGATGCAGAGAAATTGGAACTCTCGTGCATTATTGGGGGTATGTAAAATGGTACAGCCACTGTGGAAAACGAAATGGGGAAGTGGTTGTAGCTCAAGCGATTGGGCTCCGGCCTACCATATGGGAGGTCTTGGGTTCGATTCCTGGGGCCTCCTGGTGAAGGCAAGCAGGCCTATGGGGAGAGCTGGCCTGCGTGGAGAGCTGGCCTGCGTGGAGAGCTGGCGCAACAAGATGACGCGACAAAAAAAAAGAGACACAGAGGAAAAAAGACAATGAAAGACACAACAAATCAGGGAGCTGATGTGGCTCAAGCGACTGAGTGCCTCTCTCCCACATCGGAAAGTCCCAGGATCGGTTCCCAGTGCCTCCTGAAGAGAAGACAAGCAGACACAGATTTTTAAAAAATCTTTGAAAAAAAAAAAAGAAAATGAAATGGTGATTCCTCAAAAAGTTTAATATAGAATTAGCATTTGACTCTGCAATCCCACTTCTAGGTATATGCCCAAAGAGTGTGAAAACGGGGTCACAAACAGATACTTTTATAAAGCAGTATCCACAATAGCCAAAACCTGGAAATAACCCAAATGTCCATCAACAAATGAATAGATAAACCATATGTGGTACACACACACAATGGAATATTATTCAGCCATAAGAAAAAAATGAAGTCATGAGACATCCTGCAAACATGGAAGAACCCTGAAAGCCTTATGCTCAGTGAAACAAGCAAGACACATAAGGACGAACATTGTATGCTGTCACTTATAAGAGATGACTAGAAATAGCAAATTTGCAGAGGTGGAAAGCAGATTAGTGGTTACCGGGGAGGAAAGAAAGGGGAGTGTTTGCCTGTAAAAAAATTTTAATTAACTAATTTAAAAATTTTATTTTAGGATAGTTTTAGATTTATAGAAAGGTTGTGAAGACAACACATATCTCTCACACCCAGTTTTCCCCATTAGTAACGTCTTATATTTGTCACAGTCAGTGAACCAATATTGACATATTAACTGAAGTCCACACTTTATTCAGATTTCCTTAGTCTTTGCCTGATGTCCTTTTTATCTGTTGCAGGATCCCATCCAAAATGCCCCATTAGATTTACGCTACATGCCTGCTTAGAGGTTGGTTGTCACAGTTTGTCAAACTTTCCTTGTTTGTGATGACCTTGACATTTTCGAGGAGTACTGGTCGGGTATTTTTTAGAATGTTTCTTAACTGATATTTTTCTGATGTTTCTTCTCGAGATTAGACTGGGATTGTGGGTATTGGGGGGGAAGGCCAGGAGGCACAGTGTCATTTTCATCGTGTCATACCACGTACTACCATCACGACTTACGCTATTGACGTTAACCTTGGTCACCCGGCTGAGGCAGTGTTTGTTGGGTTCTCCAGCATAAGGTTACTCTTTCCCCACTTTCCATCCTGTTTAAGGGCGCCACTATGCACAGTCCACACTGAGGGCTGGGGAGCTACGCTCCGCCTCCGTGAATGCAGAGCATCTACATGCTTTATTTGGAATTCTTCTGCATGGGAGATTTGTCTATTCTCCTAATCTATTTAGTTATTTAATCATGTATGTGAGTGTGGAGTCGTTGAAATCTACTTTACACTTTGAGTTATGATCCAGTTCCACATTATTTTATTGCTCACACTGTCCCAGCTGTGGCCACTGGGAGCTCTTTCTCTTTGCTCCTCCTCTCCTTTGACATACCCCCATCATTGTGAGTTTTTTGAGCCCTTCCTTACTTTCTGGCTCATACTCCAGGCTCATCTTGTGTATTTCCTGCCCCAATCCTAGGAGGAGGAGTCCTGGTTCCTCTTATTGGGAAATGCTATTGAAACCAACATCTGGGTGCTGGGCGCGCTTGTTGCTTTTGGGTTGTCATTGCTTCTAGGCCCTCTCAGCCGGCAGAGTAAGGAAATGTGTGTGTATACACTAATACACACACGTAATTCACCTATCTGCCTGTTAAGCTGAACACGTGTGTCTAAGGATGTCTCTAACTCTAAACCACAGGAATCATCCAAGCCTTCTCGCCTTGCTTCTCTGCAGCCTCTAATTCCAACAGTGAGAAAGTGAAAAACCCGGCTCCCACTGCCTACCATCCACTTACTTAATTGTTCAGTTCTGGTATATATGTACAATGGTTTTGGAATTGTTAACCTGTATCACTCTGAAAAACAACTTTATGAACTGGACTGCAGTGCTTATACAGTTCCCTCTGCCTTTGATCTTACAGACCCCACCCATTTTAAACGTTCCTCGGCCAGCACTTTTCCCCACCCCCTTCAGTGTGGTTACTTCATACATTCATAATGTAGTTAGATTCTTTTATCACAGTCTGGGATCCTCTAACCTTCTAAATGATTTTTTGCTTGATATTCTAATATAGAATCTACTTTATTTCTGCTAAATTTGGACTGGAGAAATAGGGCTCCAATATGAAGTCATGTGAGTCACCCCCCACCCCTGACATCAGTGACGAGAGATGGGTCTGTAGGGCACCCACCTCTCCAGCTTCATGGCGGAGGGAGCCTTCTTTACAACTTAGTGGCGGGCAGAATAGAGTGCCAGAGAAAAAGGAGCTTCCTGGCCAGCCTCTTAGAGGTTAAAGTATCACAGGGGCATAGAAGCCAAGAAAGAGACCTTGTTCTGCTTGAGGGAAGACAGGCTCCAGAGAAAGATCCAAGAGGTGATGGATTATCAGTACAGGTTTCAGAGAAAGATCAAAGAGGTGATGGATTATTAGTATATTTTACTTTAGAAAAAGCCAAAAGAAGATGCACATAGGACGAGGTTTGAAAGCGTCTCAAATGCAAGCTTCTCTGTCCTCTCCTTCGGAGTCAGAACATCAATCACCCTAAAGGATTTTCAAAATTTGCATAAATTAAGTTTCACTCTTTGTGCTGTAAAGTTCTATGAGTTTTGACAAAGGCATACTGCCATGTATTCAGCATTACAGTATCATACAGAATAGTTTCACCACCCTAAAAAATCCCGTGCTTCACCCATTCAACCTTTCCCTCCATCCTGAACCCCTGGCAACCATTGATCTGTTTACTGACTGTAGTTTTACTTTTTCAAGAATGTCATTTAAATGGAATGTCCCTTGCAGACTGGCTTCCTTCAGTTAGTAATATGGATTTAAGTTTCCTGCATGTATTTACATAGCTTGAAATCTCACTCTTTTTTTTATTGCTGAATAGCATCCCATTATACAGATGTACTAGAGTTTGTTTATCCATTCACCAAATGAGAGATATCTTAGATGCTTCCAGTTTTTGGCAATTATGAATAAAGCTGCCATAAACATTTACATGCAGGTTTTTGTATGGATACACATTTTCAAATAAATTGGACTAAATAAATATCTAGGATTGTGACTGCTGAATCGTATGGTAGGATTATGTGAAGTTTTTCTTTTTGTCTTTCTTTCTTTCTTTTTAGGAGGTGCTAGGGATTGAACCCAGGACCTCGTACATGGGAAGCAGGAGCTCAGCCACTGAACTACATCCACTCCTGTGACAAACTTTAAGAAATCCCTAAACTCTCTTTTAAAGTACCTGTAGCATTTTGCATTCCTACCAGTAATGAATGAGAATTCCTGTTGCTCCACATCCTGTCTAGCAATTTAAAACATGGCCAAGTTTTTGGATTTCACTATGCTTATAAGTGTGTAGTGATATCTCATTGTTTTAATTTGAATTTCTCTAATGCCAAACAATGTTAAACATCTTTTCTTATGCCTATTTGCCATCAGTAGATCTTCTTTGATGAAGTATCTGCTCAGATCTTTTGCCGATTTTTAAGTTCGGTTGTTTTCTTATTGTTGGGTTAGATTTTGTATATTTTGGACATATAAATCCTTAATCAGATAAGTGTTTTGAAAGTGTTTTTTCCCAGTCTGTGGCTTGTCTTCTCATTCTCTTAACAGAGCCTTTGCAAAGCAAAAGCTTTTAATTATAATAAAGTCAAACATTTCTATTTTTTCTTTCATTGATCATGCTTTTGGTGTTGTATCTAAAAGCTCATCACCAAATTGAAAGTTGCATGGATTTTGTTCTATGGATTCTAGAAGTTTTATAGTTTTGCATGTTACATTTATGTCTGTGATCCATTTTGAGTTGATTTTTGTGAAAGGTGTAAGGTCTGTTTCTAGGGTCATTTTTTCCTACCTGCATGCCATCCATATGGCTATTCAATTGCTACAGCACCATTTGTGAAAAAAACTATCCTTTCTTCACTGAAATTACCTTTGTGCTTTTATCAAAAATCAGTACACTATATTTGTATGGGTACTGAGATGTTGCAAATAATTCAATTAAAATGTTTAGCTCAGGGCTTGATATAGAGTAACCAATCTGTATAGCATTTAGTAGTTAAAGAATCTACCTTTTTCAGTAGTGTGCACAAATTACAATTGATCTGGTTAACATTCTTGGTTTCTCTCTGAAGTAAGTATCCTTTGGGCTGGGTAAGTCCCTTGGAATTACCATGGAAAAGAGAGCAAGCAAGAAAAACCATTGCTATAGCTGGGATTGGAGTTTCAAATCATTTAATGAGAGCTCATTTGAAACTACTGCTGAACCAGGTTGTATCAGTTGGATATAGATGAAAAAGATCTAAAATAAAATATTAGCAGATGTAATTGAACAACATACTGAAAGAAAAACTACCCCATAACTGTGTTAAGTGCATTAGTAATGCAAGAAAATATAGGTAAAGGTATCAACATGCCTTTGAATGGATGTTGAAGATGAATGATCATCTTCATAGATGGGAAAAGTCAGCCAATATGATTTAATAGTCATTTCTAATAAAGAATAAATATAAGAATAGAAGGTACTTCCTTAACATCATTTTTTTACAAAAGTATTTATTCCAAATATATCAGCATTTGTCAGAAACTAGACTAAAGTGTCATATATTGGCAATATAATTTCATTTTGCTTTGAAAATTACAGCAGTAAGACATGAAACATAAGTAAAATATATAAAAATTGGAAAGAAAGAAAGGGAAAATACTACTATATCCTTGAGAAAATTAATCAACTGGAAAATTATTTAAAATCTTTTAAAAAGATTAGTTAAATGGTTGGTATAAAATAAATATACAGAATTAAATAGCATTATAATCTACTATTACTGTCCAGCTTAAAAATATAAGAAAAACAAAATTTCATCCACAGTATTAAACAAAGCATATTAGTAAGTGAATTACTAAAAAGAAATATAATGATCATTTACATTTCTCTGTAATATTTCATTAAATTATATTAAACTAAGGGGGCAAAAATATTTGAGAGATATTTTTTTAAAGTTTAATAATGGGGGGAAAAAAGAAAGAAAAGAAAACCCAGCAGATTTCCTAATGAGACATCTGAATCCTTCAAAAGTGTAAATTTCTCTCCCTGCTCCCCAAAATTGTTTCGGGCATATTCACACCCAATTAAAATCTTGAAAGGATTTTTCTTGGAAAATGACAAAATTATTTTAAAGTTAACCTGGAGGCTTAAACAGACCAGAATTTCAAATAAGATTCGGCTGAAGAAGAACAAGGGATGGTCAAAGACAAGCTCCAGTAGATGCTAAAACATATTCTAAAGCAAGGTGATTAAAATACCTTGGGTCTTAAACAAAAACAAACACACCGATGAAGCAGAATAACAAGTCTAGTAGAAAAGCCCAAACCTAGAATCCACTGCGTATAAAAAGTTAATGTGTGATAAAGGAGGCCTCACACGAGACCACGGAGAAGCAGGATAATTGGTTGGAGATTTGGAAACGAACCAATTGACATCCTCATCTCATACCAATGTGAAACAAAAAAACAAAAACCACCACCAGGAAAACCAGCTTTGGCCTAATTACGGAGGAGGCAAACATACTGACCGATACATTTCAATTTAACACGGGAATGCTACTGTGGAAGGAGGCATAAAGCTCGAGAAAGCAGGAGAGGAGCCCCAATTCTGCCTCCCCAAGGAGCGGGCGCTTACCCCGGGGTGGAGGGAGAACTGGGTGTTTGGTAAGGATACGCAGGGCACACGCCCTGGGATGGGCTCACGAAGAGCCTGGCAGCCTGAGCTGAGGCTGGTAGGAGAGGCGCGGAGACCCGCCCTCAGCCGAGGGAGCTGCCCGCCCGCACCTTCGCGCCGCGTGCTGCGCTTCAGCAATGCGCGGGCTCCTGCCAACATGGCGCCGGGTCAGAGCAGCAGTTCTCAAGGCGCCCTTCAGGGACGCCTGGCCGTCCCGGAGGCACAGGCAGGACACCTGCAAGGTCAAACCTATTTTCATGAGGCTCTATTCTCCTCTTTCACGTTATTCTCTCATGCGTCCGGGGTGAAGTTTTCCAGAGGCTGCAACAGATTGAATGCAGAAGCAAATAGTTTTAAACCCAGCTCTCTACTTGTGAAGGCAAAAAGAGATGTGCAGGAAATGGAAGGCGATGCCACTCTTCTAATTGCTCTTCTGGAAAATGTTAATTTTCATTTTAAAAATGCTCTCTATTTTAAGACGTCATGAGTTTGTCATTGCTTTTAAGTGAATTAATAAATATTTAAAAAAATTTCAGTTTTAATATTTCATACAGTAAATATTGATAGATATAACCCACATAAACAAAAGCGGCTCCTCTATAATTTTTAAGAGTATAAGGGAGTCCAGAGACCAAAATGTTTGGAGAACCTCTGGGGTACACTCTGATGAAGTCGTTGGAGGAAGCACTTTACCACAAGCCTTTGAGCCGTCTTCTAGGGCTACTTCCTCCTCCACTGCCAGATTCTGCTCCGGCCCTTCCCCTGGGCAGCTCCCCTGTGTGTTAGTGGGTGGACCCTTGGAGACAGCATTGGAAAGGTGGTTGGTGGAGTGCCAACTCCTCGCTTCAAAGGTGGAGGGTACTTCCCCACCCCTTAAATCTGGGTCGGCCTTGTGACCTGTTTGATCACTAGAATGTGGCAGAAGTGACGCTGTGTGACTTCCGGACAAGGCCTAACGAGGTCTTGTCGTTTCTGCTCTCTCCCCATGTCCCTGAGACCGCCGTGCTGTGAAAGACCACGGAGAGAGGCCCAGTGCGATACCACGCATCTCACCTGAGGCGTCTGCGGGAGAGCAGCAGAAAGCTGCCTAGGTCACCCGCAGAACTGGGAGAATTAGCACAGCTGTTTTACGCCTCTAAGTTTGGGGCGTTTCTTACCCAGCGCTAGGGCCCGATGGGCTAGCCTCAGATGCAGAAATCCTCCCAGGCCAGGGTTTCTCAGCCTCAGCTCTACTGACTTTTGGGGCTGGAAGATTCTCGCGGAGAGCTGGCCTGTGCACGGCAGGATGTTTAGTAGCTAAATGTTTAGCACTAGATGTCAGTATCACCAACCTTCCCCCCCACCAGGCCCCCAAGGCGTGACAACCCAAAGTGTCTCCAGACTGTCAAATAGCCACTGGGAAACAAAATCAGAGGGGGTTTGGAACCATCACCCCAGGCCAAAGCTTTAGGAAAAGAAGAATCACCTGGGGTGAATGTATGCCATCGTGAGTCGATGGTAGATGAAGATTGCAGTTAATAGTATAAATACAAGAATGCTCGTTTTACAAAGTGTTAAGAAAATGGTGATACACGGGAAAATTACAACTAATGTAACTTACGGACGATAATTAACAGTAATAGTGTAATATTTTTGCAGCACTGGCAAAGAAGAAATTCTATCAATTCTAAGGGACATCATTAAGGGGGGAGGTATAAAGAAGTATGGGAGCTGTCCTTTCGGAGGGATGAAAACATTCTAAAATTGACTGAGCTGATGACAGCACAACTCTGATGAAATGAGAGCCACTGAGGGCACCGTTTGAACGGCTTGTACCAAGCATGGGGCTGTATAACACTGGGAATCCAGTGGTGGAAGATGGACTGCGGTTAACAGGACAAATATGAGAACGTTCTCCCAGGAACCATGACAATATATGACACTAATGCAGGGTGTTAATTTCCAGGGTGGGTTGGGGGAAAATACACCAAATGTAAGATACGGGCTATAGTCAGTAGTAACGTTTTGACCATGCTCTTTCAGTGTCCCACAAGGCCCCACAGGACCTGGTCCTCCCTCCCCCATGTCCTTCACCTCTTTAACTTCCTCTTCTGTTCTCTCCCAGCTCACTAGGCTCCAGTCACACTGGCTTCCTTGCTGTTCCTGCCACAGGGGCTGTGCTCTGTTCTCTTTCTGGAACGCTCTTCTCCCAGATATTCATAGGATTAACTCCCTCACTTCCTCCAAGTCTGCTCAGCCCTCTCCCTCAATTAGGCTTCCGCTGACTTCCTATTAACACTGCAAGTTCCTTTCCCTTTTCCCCCATCCTTTACCCTACTCTACTTTTTCTTGTCTCCACCATTTACCACCATTTAACTCACATAAAAAATTTTTATTTACTATGTTTACTATTTGTTGCCCCCTTCATAGATTGTAATATCTATAAAGTGTTATTTGTTCTACACACTGTTTCCCAACCTCATAGAAAATTGAGACCCAGGGAAGTTATAGGTGTTGCCAAATGCCAGAAAGTGTACGAGCAGAGATTTGAACCCTGATCAAAACCCTAAGTTCTTTCAGGGTCTCAGGCTGCAAAAGTATTCCTGATTAGCAGGATCCACCACGTTTTACTGTTGTTTTATTATTGTTATTATAATCCTCCACTTCTATCCCTTCTCACGTGCATAATGGTGTCCCACTTACCACTGAGTAAAGTCAAGACTTGCAATAATTGACCCTAAAACTCTCTCTTTAACCTCGTCTTCAGAACAAGAGACAATGTCTTAGGACAAAATCGTTTTGTTAGGTTAGCCCATTTTCCTTTTATTTGCTTTTAAAATTGAATGTGAATGTCTGAAAGGAGGAGGAGGAGGAGAAAAATTAGTAGTAGTGGCAGTAGTTAGCATTTTGAATACCTGCAGGTCTAGGGCATGCACCCAGCAGTTTGTCACAGTCTGGCTAATTACTTACTCAAAGCTCAACTTCACACGACATTCCTTACCAAGGCCCTGAACTCTACAGCTACACAGCTCACCAGGCCTCAGACTGTTCTTTAAACCTGCACTGCATCTTCTTGCCTCTGCAGGAAAGCAGAACTTCCTTCGGTTTCCAGCGTGGTTAAACTCAACGCACCGTTCAGTGCAGAAGCCAATGCCACCTCCTCCTCCAAGACTTCGCTCTGGCCTCTATCGTCCCTTCCATAATTGACTGCTTCCTATCGCAAAGGCCCCTCCACGTGAGCTGTGAATCATCGGGACCAGGGCTAGAGTGAGCGAGGGAGGCGCTCACCTTGGGCTCAAAATTCAAGGGGGCACAAAAAAACAAACCAAAAAAGTCGGTAATCAAGTTAATAGTATCCTAATACGATAATTTCCAAAGTCAAAAACATGTAAAAAACCCATGTTAACAAAATATCAGATTTTAAAATAAACAGGCTCCTCAGGACTGCGTCCCCCTTCTCCCTGGGGACCCCACCCGAGCCCCTCACTCGCGATAGGACTGCATGAACTCAAACTTCTCGCCTGTGCTGCACTGAGCCCCAAGGCCAAGAACCTTGAGGGGGGCCCCGTGTTGCCCTGCCACGGCAGCACGGCCTGCACCGCGCGGCGGGGGCCTGGGACCCGCACTGTGGGAAAAGGCCGGGGCGAGGAAGTGCTTGCGGGGGGCGTCTGTGCCCGTGAGTGTGTGCACGCGTGCTTCGCGCTTCCAGGCTTGTTTCTCTTCCCAAGGCCTTCCCAAGCCCCGCCGCAGCGCAGGGGCCAGAGCCCGCACTTCGCCCTTGCAAAGATGGGGTGCGGGTTGCGAGTGCCGAGCGAAGCTCGACATTCCTTCTTGCACAACTGGCGGGAGAAGCGCCAACTCTTCTGGAGCCTTCATGCCGGGACACGAACACGCCAATCCCTGCGAGGTCGCTGTGCCTCGAACGGCTGCCACCAGACCCTTTAAACCTCCGCGGGACTCCCACGCGCCGCCGACCCCGGGTGGGAGCAGGCGGTGAAGGCGCGGCGGGCGGGGCGCAGCGAGCGCGGAGGAAGCGGGCAGCCCAGGCGCGGCGGACGCAGGAGCGTCGTCCCGCCCCGCCCCGCCCCTTCTCGCGGCCCCGGCCAATGGCCGCGCGCTCCGAGCCCTGGCCCCGCCCCCCCCGCCTCCCACGACCTGCGGCTCCGCCCGGGCCGGTAATAATTAGGCTGAGGGCGGGGCTTTCGCGTCAGCGGCGGGCGCCGGCCAATCCGGGAGCTCTCCTCCGCGGTCGCGTCACAGGCCGAACAACCAAACAGAAAAGTTTAATAAACAGCGGACGGAGGGGCCGGCGGCGGCGGGGCCGGAGCGAGCGGAGGTTCGGCGGCCTCACCTGTCCCCATTCACCGGCGGCGACCGGCGGCGCGGGCAGCGCGTCAGGCGGAGAGAGCCGCCGCCAGGTGAGGAGCGCGGCCCGTGGGGCCCCGGGCGGCCCGGCGCCGCCCCTCCCCCTCCGCGCCCTGCCCCCACCCGGCTGCGCCGCGGCGAGGCCCGCCCCCGGCCCCTCCCGCGCGGGCGAGCCGGAAGCGGCGGCGGCGCAGCAGGTGGCGGGCCGGGTGCGCGCCGCTCGCGCGCGGGCCGGGGCCGGGCGTCGGTGGGGGGCGAGGGGCTTTGCGGGACCCGGGCCTGGGCGCGGCGGGCGGGCTCGGGCGTCCTCCGGCCCCCTCAGGCTCCCTCAGAAACGCGCCGGGAGCTCGCGGGCTCGGGGCGCGCCGGGGGCCACACGGTCCCCGCGATCCGGCGACGCCCCCCCGCGACCCCATTTCGAGCGCTGGGCCGGGGGCAGCCGCCCCGAGTCCGAGGACCTCTTTGGGATGTTTCTCCACCTGCCGCGTTGTCGGGACCCCGCGAGGACGAGCGAGGCCCGCGCGTCAGGTGGCCTTGAGCCCGCAGGGGACTCGGAGGCGGTCGTGTCCGCGCTCCGCGTCCGGCTGGCTCAGGGCTCCCGAATCTCCTCTCAGCTCCTTTGAAAGCAGTGTTTCCAGGTTTAAGCCTAGCTGCGTTAACAAGGGGAAGTCCATAAGAATATCGTTTTTGAAATTATTTTAACTTTATTTTGAAATAGTGTGCTAGCCCCACGCTTAGAACACTGTGATTTTATTTTCACAACTTAAAAAGTTGTTAACAATGTGAGGAAGGTAGGGCCTTAGGGTTACATGCAGACTGTTTTAAGTTGTTTGACGGTGTAAAAGAAAACAAAACCACACAAAAAAACTGGGCAGTCTTAATGGTTTGGATGATCTGAGAAAGAGTATTAAATTGGAAATTGGATTTTTTAAAAATGTAAAATACCTTAAACTTTTACAATTAGTTATGTAGTAATTATATCATCAATTTTAGAGCACTTGCCAAATTCCTTAAAGTCTCCAGGATTTCAGGAGAAAATGTTCTATTTCTTCCAAATGTGGACGTTTAAATTTCCAAAACGTGTTTTTAAAATATTTTGCTTTTACAGATTAGAATATATTTAAGGGAGGCAAGGATTACAAAGCTACAGAAAGAAAAGTTAGTGTGCGATGGATTTATTTGGATTGCAGTGATAATTTCTTGATTGCATATATATGTCAAAACTTAACAAATGTATATATCTTAACTCTGTGCAGTTTATTGTATGTCAGTTTTACCTCAATGAAGTATAAAAAACAAAGTACCCAAAAATATATTTGATACCTGCAAAAAATACAGCATAAAGTGATAAAACATAACAAAAATTCATGATCCCTCCACCAAAACCAAGAACTAGAATCTTACCAAAAATTGGATCTACTTAATGAATTTTTTATCTCTCCTACTAAGGTAATCATTCTAGTCTAGTGATTTTGTGTTTTATCATTCCCTTGCCTTTTTTAAAAATAATTTTATCACTGTTTATATGCCCAAGCAATGTGGTGTTTAGTTAGCTTTCCTTTTGAGCTTTACAAAAACAATATGTAGCTGTAGTTTATTCCTTTTCATTGCTGTATAATCTGCCAAAGCTCAGGGGCATTTAGGTTGCTTGTGGGTTATTTATTGTTTTTGTTTGGTTTTGTTTATTTTGCTTTTAAAAACTGGGCTCTCAATATTTCTTGTTTGACAAGAATTTCTCTGGGGTAAATAACAGTAGGTTGCATTAGAGTGCTTTAGGTAGCCAGCAGTAAAATGGATTGAAATACTAGAAATAAAATGAATGAAAAAAAATACAGAATTCTGTATTATATTTAAAAGAAATTCATGGATGTAACATGGATGATTGGTCAATAGTTGCTGAACATTTGCATGAGAAGCAGATTACTGTTAATTAGTATATAATTTCTTCCTTTAAAATCACATTATAAAAAGACTGACACTATTTACTATTTCTTTTTTCAATACAAAAATAAGTGTAGTAGAGAAAATATTTGATTGTGTAGAAATAAATGACTTTCTGTTCCTCTCCCCTACTCTATTGTATAATCTCAGATTAATGACTTACGATGTCTCTTGTGACTTAGCATACTCATGTAGAAGAAACCTGGCCATTATCCTAACAGTTTTGCCCAGACTTTAGTTAGGGGAGACCTGTCATATGGCAGAGCCTTTAAGAGAAAGGATTTGGACCAAGGTGTTACTCTATGGAATAACACTGAGTGTGACCTTTGGAACATTTTTGGAGAAAGGCATGTGGTGGGCTTCCAGGATATGTTAACCACACATTTAAGTCTTTTTTGCTTCCTTAGCCTTAGAGTTGGCAATACCCCAGGGTGTGCTTCCAGAGAGATCTGTTTTATTTATCTTGTTAACAGCAATGCAGTGACAAATTAGGTACAAATATTTATTTAATTTCTTTAAGATGGGGTGGTGTGTGTGTGTGTGACACACACATATATATATGTTTGGCTTTGCATAACCTGTTTTTGTTTGAAGGCATGTGGTAGAGATAGTTTAATTATTACAGTATATATAGTTTTCAGACAAATAACATGTTTTGTTAGAGCTGTATTATCCTGCTTTTTTAAAATGCAATTTTCTGTTTGATTATAAGAGTAGTGTATTTTATTTTTCAAACTTTAAAAAGGAATAGAAAGTTAGAAAGAAAAGCCACTCATTACGCACCAGAAATCATCATTGTTAACCTTTTGGCAGATGTACCTCTGGTCTTTATGTATTCATCATATTCTAAACATTTAAAAGTTGAATTCTATACACGGTTATGCTCGCTGTGTCTTCGAAATTTATTCCAAATATGACCCCATTTTACCAGCTGTTTTACATAAAGTGGTATAGCCGTCATTTAACTTGTATCTACGCTTCAACCTTTGCTCCCTTATGGTCTACTCTAGCTGCTCCTGTGGCTGATAATCATTTATATGTGTAAATTACTCTGTTCCCAGGCTCAAAACCCTCCAGTGGCTTTCAATACACAAAATAAAATTAAGACTTTTTCTATGGCTTATGATACCAGCAATGTCCAATAGAAATATAAGGCAAGTCACAAATGGGAGCCACATCAGTAATTTTTATATTTTCTGACAGCCACATTACAAAAAATAAGAGAAACAGGTGAAATTTATTTTATTTAGCCCAAAATATTATCATTTCAGTATGTAGATAAGAAATTAATGGGATATTTAATTTCTTTTTTCCTGACTGTCTTCACAATTCAATGTGTCTTTTCCAATTACAGTACATCTCACTCTGTTGGTTCCAGGTTTCAGGTGCTCAGTAGCCACATGTGGCTACTACCTTATTGCACAGTGCTGCCCTAGACTATCTGGCCCTGCCTGCTTCATAGACTTACCTCCTGCCACTCTCCCCCCACTAAAGCACCTCCAGCAACTCAGGCTTTTTGAGGGTTCTTCAGCATGCCAAGTTTATTCACTTAAAGTTGCTATTCCTTCTGTTTAGATCACTCAAATCAGATTTCTCTTCAAATGTTACCCCATCATAAATGCCTTCATTGACAACCTTCACTGACAACCATATTATCCTGCTTTATATGGTCACCTGAAATTATTTCAATTGGCTTATATCTGTTTCCCCTGCTTGAATATAAATTCCATGAAGGCAGGTATTTCCTCATGTTTATCACTAGACCCCCATGTATTGAAAAGTGATCTTGGTACAAATGCAAGAATGTCCTCTAGAACTAGAATGATATATGTCACTATTGCAGGGTAGTGGGAATGTGGAGAAGCATGGGAAAAATACAATTAATGTAGACTATGGACTATAGTTAATAGCAATACTGTAGTATTCTTGCATCAATGCCAAAGATGTGCAGTGTTAATAATGGGGGGGAGGGGTATGGAAAAATATGCCAAATATACGCTATGGACCATAGTTAGTGGTAATAGTCTGATATTATTTCATGTCTGTAACAAATGTTCCACAGCAGTGTGTTGTGTTGGTGAAGGGGTGTTGTATGGGAATTCTACATATGTGCATGATTGTTTTGAAAGTTCACAACTTCTATAATAAAAATATGTATTTTTAAAAGTGATCTTTAAAGGATACATAGTATTTCATCTTATAAAAGAAATAAATTTAGTCACCTATTGTGTGTAACCTGTATTAATTTGTCTTTTTTTCCTGTTATAAATGGTGTGGTGAAGATCATCTTAAGAACTAAACTGTAGTATTTATGTCTCATGATTTCTTTAGAGTTCATTCTCAGTTGTAGAATTCCTGAGTCAAGACTTGTGAACATCTTTTTTTTAAAAAGATTTATTTAATTTATTTATTTCTCCCCATCCCCTCGTTGTTTGCACTTGCTGTGTGCTGTGTCTTTAGGAGGCACCAGGAACTGAACCCCGGACCTCTGATGTGGTAGGGAGGAGCCTAATCGCTTGAGCCACCTCCGTCCCCTGCTTTGTTGTGTCTCTCATCTTTTTCTTTGAGTCTCTTGTTGTGTCATCTTGTTCCATCAGGTTGCCATGCCTGCCCATGTGTCGGCTCGCTGTCTTGTTCATTTTCTTTAGGAGGCACTGGGAACCTCTGCTCCCTGCTTTGTTGTGTCTCTCATTATGTTTTTTCTTCTTGTGTCTCTTGTTGCATCATCTTGCTGTGTCAGCTTGCTGCACCTGCCTGTTGCATCAGCTCGCTGTCTTCTTTAGGAGGCACTGGGAACTGAATCACGGACCTCCCATGTGGTAGGCGGGAGCTCAGTTGCCTGAGCCGCATCTGCTTCCTATGAACATCTTTTAAGTCCTTTAGTAAGTATTGCCAAATGGTCTTTCTTAAAAGCTTGACCAACATTACAGTATAAAGTTTGACAAACCAGTGTAAAGTTTGATAAAAAATATAAGAGTATTCACATTTCCTCCATTATCTTTACCCAAATTGGGTTAATTTACCTATCTGCCTCCCTTCCCATTTCATAGTATTTATTATGTATTTCTTTGATTAATTAAGATGATAAATAGGGATATTGGACGTCTAGTATTTTTTGCCCATTTTTGGGATGGGTGTTTTATATTTATACCCTTTTTTGCCTTTTACATATTTTGGATGGCAACCCTTTGTCACCTCAAATATTTTTCCAAGTTCTTCATTTGCCTTTTATTTGCTTACAGTGTTGTTGTTTTAATTAAAAAAAAATTTTTTTAAATTAGAGAAGTTACAGGTTTACAGGAAAATCATGCAAAAAATCAGAGTCCCCAAATACCCACCCCCACACCAGTTTTCCCTTTTATTAACATCTTTCATTAGTGTGGAACCTTTGTTACAGTTGATGAAACAATAATATTATAATTACACTACTAACTATAGTCCATAATTTACAATAGATTTCTTCACTCTTTGTGTTGTACAGTTCTGTATTATGTTGTTTTGGTGTGTCTTTTTAACTTTATTTATAAGGAAGCTTTAGATTACAGAAAAAGTAGATCAAAAATATAGGGGATTCCCATATATCCCACTCCCTCCCCCTCTCACATTTTCCCCTGTTAACATCTTACAATAGTGTGGTACATTTGGTACAGTTAATGAACAGATATTGGCTGCTACGTGATCTATAGTTTACATTAAGATTTACTCTTTACACCGTGCAATTTTACAAGTTTTGACAAAATGTGTAACGGCCTGTATCAGTCATTGCAATTATATTTTGTTTTGTATTGATTACTCTAGGGATTATAATATGCATCTTTAAATTTTAATTTATCTCAATCTACTTGGAATTGATTTTGCACCAAATGTAAGACCTTTACAATGATATAATTACATTTATCCCTCATTCTTTGTTATTGCTATCTTATGTTTTAATTCTATATATTTTATAAACCCTACAATACAATATTACTGCTTTTGTTTTAAATGGTCAGTTATTTTCTGAATAAATTAAAATGTGCTATATTATGTTTACTCACATGTTTACCATTTCTGGTGCTCTTCATTCCTTCCTGTAGACCTGGGTTTCCATTTGGTATAACTTTCCTTCAGCCTAAACAATTACCTAAAGCATTACTTATTGTGCAGGTTTATCAGTGGTAGATTCTTTCAGCTTTCTTTTGTCTGAAAAGTTTTTATTCTGCATTTATTTATTTTATTTCTATTAGAGATGTTGCAGTTTTACAGAAAAATCATGCAGAAAATATGGAGTTCCCATATACCCCATACCTCACACACAATTTTCCCTATTATAAACACTATGCATTAATGTGCATGATACCTTTGTTACAATTGATGAAACAATATTATTATAGTTATACTATTAACTATAGTCCATAGTTTACACTAGGATTCACTATGTTGTGCAGTCATGGGTTTTTTACATTTTTATTCTAGCAATATATATAACCTAAAATTTCCCCCTTTTAATCACATTCACATATATAATTCAGTGTGTCTTAATTACATTCACAGTGTTGTGCTACTTGTAGTGTTTTTTTAAAACATGGACGAGTTTACCTTTTAAGAAAGCTAGGTTAATACTTTCCTCTTATGATTTCTCCTTCACTTTTTTTTAAATTAAAGATTTATTTTATTGTTTCTTCCTACCCCCTTGTTGTTTGCATTTGCTGTGTCTGTCTGTTGTGTGCTGGTTGTCTTTTTAGGAGGCAACAGGAACCGAACCTAGGACCTCCCATGTGGGAGGGAGGCACCTAATTGTTTAAGCCACCTCCTCTCCCTGCTTTGTTTTGGCTCTCATTATGTTTTCCTCTTGTCTCTTGTTGTGTCAGCTTGCTGTGCCTGCCCATTGTGTCAGCTCGCTGTCTTGCTTGTCATCTTTAGGAGGCACGGGGAACCGAACCTGGGACCTTCTGTGTGGTGGGTGGGAGCTCAATCACTTGAGCCACATCCACTTCCTTCACTTTTTTTTTTTTTTTATAAAACAATTCCCATACAAGAGTTAACTCTTTTCTTCTAGTTCTTTCATAGTTTCATTTTTCACATCTTTTTCTGTTCATCTGGAATTTATTTTGACATAGGAGTGAAGTAAATAACCTTGCTTATTTTTCCTAAATAGTTAACCAGTTATTTAGCCCTATTAAAATAAAGTAAAAATTACTCATTTTTTTCTTGATGCTTTAAAATAAAGCTACCTTTATCATACTAAATGTATATATACTTCATTTGTTTTAGGTTTTCATTCAATACCAGTCATTTCCCACCCCTATACACAGTTTAGCTACTGGGTATTTTATATGTTATATATTAAAATAATAGGTTATAATATTTGTTACTATAAGTCTTCAGCCTTTCTCCCTCTATTCCCCCACAATTATTGGTTATTGCTTTGTTAGTCCGAAAGTTTTTTTAAGTTGTTTTCTGGGGGTTTCAAGTTGTTTTTCATTTAAATATTTAAACTTAAAACTGATTTGTGTTATTTTAATTTCTTGTTTTATATTATATATTAAAAAAAATTAATGCCATTAAGCTTTCCTCTGAGCATGGTTTTAGCTATATCCCTTAAATTTTAATGTGTATTATTTTCTTTACATATATATATACTTAAAACCCTGCAGTTGCAATTTTCATTCTTTAATGTATTTTGAGCACATTTGTTCCATGCTAGTTTTGTGCTCAGTGCTGAGGATACATTTAAGAACAAGTCAAGGTCTTTGCCTTCATGAAGTTGACAGTCTGTTGGGAAAGACAGGCAGCTAACAAACGGAAAAAGAATTTTCAGTATGATGAGTGCTCAGAAGGAAAGATATGATGTGCTGAAAAAGATTAGAGGGTGCTAATTGGGTGTTCTGAGAATCTCTGTGAGCATATAACATTTAAACTTCGTGGTGGTGCCCAGGTGTGGTTGACTTCTCCAATCTGTCAGAACATTTTTTTTTTTTAATTGATAGAGGTTTTATTAAAAAGTTCTATAAAAAGTGCCTTGCAAACAGTTTTGAACCCTTCTCCCATCTTCCAACCAGGTTACTGCCCCAAAGCTATCCTGTGTACAAATTTTTGATTCTGAGCATTAAAATCAAGGAGCTCCGAGGGAAGTTTCCCAAATTAGGGAACTGCTAGCACAAAGGGGACATAAAGTGCTTGGTTGGAGTTTGGATTTAACAGAAGGTCCGAATGACTGCAGTTTACTGAGTGAGGAGAGTGGCACAAGTTAGTTTTTATACCAGACTTATATTTAGGAGACTTTTAATTTCCAAGTGGTAGGGCTACTCCTCCTGCCTCCAATCCAGTTTAGATTCTGTGATTCAAGTAAGTCTTCTACATATAACTTAGATTACTTTACCTCTTTGTGCTTTCCTTCATTATTTCTACTCTGTTTTCAGTTTTCCCTGCTCAAGGCCTTTTCATATAATGTTCTTTTGCTTCATTGTGATTTCTTTAGGGAAATCCTTTCTTAATGTGGCAAAATAGGTTAGTTTCTCCTGTTGGCTATATGTGCTCATTTCATATTGGGCATTTCTTTTGTGACACTTCTGACAACTACAATTCATTAAGAGTGTATGGTGTGTTTTAGTGTCTTATTTTTTCCTATAGAATTATGCTTTAAAATATAACATGTGGCTAGTGGCTATTGTGTTGGATAGCAGAGATAAGGAGTCTTCTACAGCAATAGAAATTTATTTAATTTAAATAGTAATATGGCTATCTTTTTTTTTTTTTCTTTAAAAGAGGTACTAGGGATTGAACCCAGGACCTCATACGTGGGAAACAGGTGCTCAATCACTGAACTGAGCTACATCCACTCCCCAATGAGAGTTGGTTTTTTTCGTTTGTTTGTTTGCTTGCTTTTTTAGGAAGTACCAGAGATCGAACCCAGGACCTCATACGTGTGAAGCAGGTGCTCAGCCACTTGAGCTACATCCGTTCCCCCAACAACCATTTTTTTAAATTTAAATTTAGCCACATCTGGCTATTGAAATGAGGCTAGTCTGAATTGAGATCTGCTATAAGCATAAAATATAAGCTGTGTTTCTAGTATCTAGAAGATTTTTAAAATCTTAATTTTAAAAATATTGATTACATATTGAAGTAATGATAGTTTTGGGTGTATGTGTTAAACTAGTGAAATTAATTTTAATAATGAACTTTGTTTTAATGTGGCTGCTAGAAAATTTTTTAAAAATTATCTGTGGCTCCCATCATATTCCTACTGGACAGTGATGGTCTGACTCTAGATCTTAAGCTTCTACAGTGGTAGGAACTGTGTCCATTTTTTTCACCACTGCATCCATCCATGACAACTCGTAGAGCTTGGCACATAGTAGGTGTTCAAAAGGTTTGTTGAATGAATAAACTGAATAACTTTGAATACTATTGTATAATCATTAGAGAATGTTACCTATTCAACTTTTGCTTTTCAGAATTGTTGGATTTTGTGTTTATGTGAGACCTATAATGATTTTTTTTTTCAGTGTTCCATGACTGTTGGGAAAATAAGCTTTTCTTTTCTTTTGGTAGCTATATTAGAAAATAACCTTATTAAATAATTAATTTGGCCTTAGTCTTTATTTATTTTGCTAAGGAGAGAGATGGGGTGTTTAAAGCCTGCCAATTCTGTTTTCTGTCCATTTTTCTGTGTTTAGAAGTTTGTTTACTTAGATGATCTGTAGCATGCTATTAGCACTTGAGAATTTATGAATATTAAATCTTAATAGTTGAAGACTATGAATGCGTTTTCCTTTACTTGCACTTTGGTCTAAAGATTGTGATCCCTGTTTCTTTTTCTTTTAAATTTGCATGTACTGGTGTGTAGGAGGGGAAGGGAGTGGGCATATGGGAATCCCTTATATTTTTTATGTAATATTTATGTAATCTAAAGCTTCTTTGAAAATAAAAAAAAAATAATAATTTAAAACAAAACAAAACAATTTGCTTGTACTGGTAACTTTGCTTATCTCTTCAGACCTAAAACAAAGCCATTGTTGTCTCTTATAGAAAGTTACCTTTTCTGTTAACTTGGTTTAGGCGTTGTTATCTGTAAGTTTCCTTTGTGTCTAGTGTTTTGCTGAATAGAACATTACCACCACACCCGCCTCCCTTGTAGTTTTTTTCCCTTAATGAGTTAGAAGATATTGTAAGGGGTTGCAAACTTATATAGAGTACATACCTCACTTGTGTAGGCAATGCGTACTTGTCAAGGAAATATTTTTTTAAATCTATATTTTCTTCATTGGACAGTGATTTCCAGACAGTCGTATTTTGCTTATGTCAGGATGTCCTTTCATCAACTACTGCAAAAACCAGTGGTACCCATGGACAATATCTAGGATTAATTTCTTTGTAGGAAGAACAGTTTGAGCTACTTACTCTGAGTCTTAAAATTCTAACAATTTTTTTTCACCCGGCTCTCTACATATTCAAAAGTAGTTCCTAAAGCTCTAGATCAGGGGTTCATACCTTTTTGTTCCACGGACCCCTTTGCCTGTTAGGTGAAAACCATGGACCCCTTACTAAGTCCACACTAGACTGTGTATTATTTAATAAATATATTATGGGTAAGCGGGAGTGGCTTAGTCGATAGAGCCCCCGTTTACCATATGGGAGGCCCCGGGTTCGCTTCCCGGGGCCTCCTTGTGAGGGCAGGCCTCCTGCACAGCCTAGTGGGCTGATGCAGCGGGACCTCGCAACAGGAAGCGGGTGTGGCTCAACCGATAGAGCCCCCGTTTACCATGTGTGAGGCCCAGGGTTCGCTTCCCGGGGCCTCCTTGTGAGGGCAGGCCGGCCCGCGCGGTGCGGTGGGCTGATGCAGCAGGACCTCACCGCAAGGGGGAGATAAGCAGACACACAGAAACACACAGCGAATGGACACAGCAAACACAAGCAGCAAGGGGGGGGATAAATAAATAAATAAATAAATAAATCTTTAAAAAATATATATATATATATATTATGGCCTTAATTAAAAAAAAATATATATGTATCAGTACATTTAATTGAGAAATTATGTATTCATCAATCTGTGTTTACTTTTTAGTATTTAATTGTTTATATTTTCAATTAAATGTACAAAATAAAATTTAAAAATACATATATATCACGCCCGCACCAACACATCCCCACAAGAATTTTTGAATTTCATTCAAGTTTACGGACTCCTGGTTAAGAACCCCTGCTCTAGATATTGATTCTTTATGTAGGGTCATTTTACTCAAAAGTGAACAGGGACCAAGTTGTTCAGTGGTTTATTCTCTTCTAAATTTAACACAGATAGTTTTGAGAAAACCTCAGGCTCCCACAAATAATATACAGTACATCTTTTGAATACTTGGTGTTTAGAAAGTGTTCATGCACTCAGGGAGCCTTGGAGCTTTTGCAAGCTCCTTGTTCCCATGAAGCAATACTGTTTTCATATAATCTGTATAATCTTGGTTGTAAGTTTTATTGTGATACTGCTTTCCTTTTATTTATTTTTGCTGCTGTTTTCTTCTCATTTAGAAATGGAATAAAATAGTCTTAATTTGAACCTGTGTGCCACCCAAAAGGATATTATTTTATCATCCTGATGTGCTTTCAAGTAGGTCTTGGAGAGTTTTGAACAAACTAGAATGGTCCATGTTCCTCTCCTGTATTCTCTTAGTTATATAATGAGAATGGTCTTGGTGTTATATTAATGGATATAATATGTGTCTGTTTCAAACAAACTTTGAAGTGAAAAACTGGTGACAGAGCAAAAATTTATTTGGTTCCCATAACTAACAATTTCATGCTTGCCAAAATTTAAGGTTAAAATGTTTGCTATCTGTTTTTCTGTAACCCTGAAAAATTTCTGGCCATCCACAACTTGTTTCCCTCAAGTCTTAGGCTGTAATTCAAATAATTATTTCTGCTGATTGTTCATGTACCTCTTCTGCTTCCAGTGTTCTTTTGCAAGAGTGCCCACGCAGTGGGAAGAAAACCTGAACCTGACTTGTGAAGTGCTGGGCATTCAAAGCAGTGAATCCTTGCAAAGGATCTTGGGACTAGACCTCTGTGAATTGGCTCTTTCAATTTGTCCACTTAAAGGGCATAATAGATTATGCAGCTGTTTGGGCTTCTAAGGGGTATTGCTCCATATTCATGTCTAGTTGCAATTATGTGAATTTTCAGTTTGTTACAAAGACTTCTCTTTGTATTAAAAAAAAGTTTGTTGCCTTTATGGTCTAATATATAAATTTTCTTTGAGGAAAAATGCCTGCAAGAATTAGAGCTTTGAAAACTGTAAATTTAAATTAAAACTTCTTTTATATATGTCTATTGAAAGCATATTTTTAAAAGAACCTACTAATTTGCTTTTTATTTTTGCTTTTTTTAAAAAGTGAATCAGTATTTTTGGTGAGGTGTAAATACTTAAAACAATTTAAATGCTGTCGAATCAATCAGTTAATGATTAATGTTAGAATAATAGTTGATGGGCCAAGCTCCTAAAACCTACACTATTCTAATTAAAACATATAAACATAAAGAGTAAAATATAACAACAAACAGTAATGTATAAAGTGAAAGTAGGAATTTTAATTTTTTAAAAATCTGAGTGCCTGTAATCTCTAGAATATCAGTAGTAAAAATATTTAAGTGTCTCAGTGAATTCTTTAAGAGGAATGTACCCTTCACTTGCACCTTACAGTCCCCATTCCACCTTGAGGTAATTGCCTATGTAGGTGCAAAATAGTTTCTACTCTTTTGAAAAATTAAGAAAACAAAACTCTCCAGTCTTCTTAAACTCTGTACCTAAACATGTCATTAGAACAAGCTGACTTTTCCTTCTAGATCTTCACTGGCAATGTAAGCATTAGCCTTGGCAAAACACTCCCACATCACACCTGTTAAAATGTGGTAATAGAGAAATGTTTCTGCCTCGTTTTTTTCCTTCAGTTTTAACTAGAGATATTAATCTTTGGTGTCTGAAAAATTTTACTCCATTCTAGTGATATTGAGAACGTAACTGTTAGTGAATTTTAATGATAGCTTGGAGATGAATATTTTGCTTTCGGTGTTTTAGTGCTCTATATTTTCACTTAAGTTATAGTCTTATTCTCTTTAATCTTAGAAAAAAGTTGTTTTACTCCTCAGCAAAATTTTGCAGTGGATTTTATGTTGCTATTTATAAGTTTTCAGACAAAATGTGAACTCTATTGAAAAAGGAAATATCAAAGGATTTATATTTAAGGCATTCTATTTTAAATCCTTACTGAACTGCAATATAAGCTTCTTTTCTGAATTTTCATTGATGTTACTTAGTTTTATTTATTTTCACCTAGACAAAAGAGCAAGCAAGTAGTATGTGATGGGAAAACTGAAACATTACCTGCTGTTTCTTTAAGAAACCAGCTTATCCAGGAGGTTTTAGTGTGTTTAACCTAACCTGCTAGCAAGGAAAAGTTCTTTAAAATAATGGATATTAGTTGTATCCAATCACAATTATCGGTTTCACCAAAAGGGAGGAGATTTCACTCTCCAGCCACTAGAATTGGAGAAGGTGGAGCTTGCTACTCAAGTTTGGTTGCTTCGGAGTACAGCTTCAAGTGAAGTTAATCTGAGGTGAAGCAAGCAGAAAATTGTGGAGGTTTTGTTGGTAGGATTTTTGTTCTAATCTTTTAATGATCCTTTATTTTACACTTTTGCTCCTTTATGCTTCTGTGTATGCCACGTTTTGTCATTGTTTCTATTTTCTGATGCAAACTGAACATTAAAATTAAGCAGGGAAGCAGAACAAAAGGGCTGTTTGGACAGGAAATAGGTGTTAAGAAAATCAAACTTGACTTTATCATTATTTTTAATTCAGAATTTGAGTGACATTAAACATTTTTGGATCAAAATCATCTCCAATATCAGGCTTTTCTCTTGGATTGAATGTTTAAACAGTCGTTTGTCAGTTTTTATAAATGACATTTTGAGGAGGTCTATTTGGTATGTCATTTTTCTTAAACTTAAGATGCTTTTAAGTAGCTAAATGAGAGATAAGTGTAGTAGATTTAAATTTGTTCTTTTCAAAGAATTGAAATGCCAGCTGTTTAATTTTCTTTTTTGCCTCTGCCCCCCTTTAATTTCAATTTAATAAATTTTACATTTAGTACATGTTGACATTTTTAATATGCTTATAATTTTAGCTATTTTTTTTTTAAAGATCATTGGTTTTATATAGAATGAGGTAAAACTGCTTTTTTCTAATTTCATTCAAACTATTGATTTCTTTCAAAGGTGGATATAAGTAGTTAACACGCTTTTGAAACAGGAAATGAATGGATATATAGTTTTAAAAGCTGTAGGTGGTAGGCTACCAAAACTTTAAAAACTAAGTATCTATGAATCTTTTGACATTTCTTATTTATTCATAATTATAGTGTGTTTCAGTATCAGAATTTTTCTTTAGAGACAGTTTTCTTTATATTCTTGCCCTTTGTTCTGATAGAAAGTAGGGAGTAAAGTTGTTCATTTGAATAATTGGCCCATTGCCAGCTAAGCATTTTAGCCAGTGTACTTATGTTTGTTTTGCTGCTACTTGTTCCAGAGCATACAGAGGTTTTAAACTTAGTGCTTTCCTGCCATATCTGTTATTTAAACAATATAATAATAAAACCGAGAAACATCACCAACAGTTCCTCAAGAAGATCATTGCATGATAGTCTCATTTTCCCCCTTCCACACCTTATCATACTGCATTTTTTCTGTAGTTGTAAATCAGGTTTTGTTTTTTGTTTTTTTTCCCTCATTTAACTGCTGTATCATTTGCTGCTACAAAGGTGGTCATTTTAGTAGCAGTATAATTCTCTTAAATTGATGGACCTTAATTTACCTAGTCTTTTGCCTGTTCTACATTTAGCATTGAGGTTGTTTCTAATTTGCCACCATTTTAAATGGTATTGTTGTTGAATAGACTTACGTATGTAGCTTTTTTTGAGGTATCGGGCTGGGGATTGAAACTGGGACCTCATACCTCGTATGTTGGAAGCTGGCATTCAACCACTGAGCCACATCGGCTTCCCTGAGTTGGTCTTCTTGTTTGTTTAGCTTGTTTTTGGTTTTTTCAGGATGCATCAGGATCCGAACCTGGGACACATCCCATGTGGGAGGTGGATGCTCAACTGCTTGAGCCACATCTACTTCCGTATGAAGCTTTAAAAAAACAAAACAAAACAAAAAACTTTTTTTTTTTTTAAAGATTTATTTCTTTTGGAAAAATCTCCTGTAGTGGGCTTACTAGATCAAAGGGTATGAACACTTCAGTGGCCCAGTTGCTTTTTCAAATGTTTATAACAGTTTATAGTGCCGTTAGCAGGATGTGCTTCAAAATTTCCCTAATGGGTAGCCCCTTAAATTTTCTGTTAAAGTGTGCCTCTGAAATGCTGACATATTGGTTAATTTTAGCCTAAACTAATAGCCTATTTAAACTCCATTGTCCAAGATGTAGATGGATCTAAATCCATTTTCTGGGCATTAAAATCAGCTGAAGGAAACTGGAAAATTTTACCCACTTATGTGAGCGATTATATCTTTCTTGGATATTGTATTTATTATATGCATTGTTATCAGTATATAAGGGGCTTAATCTATTCTAACTTTGCTATTCAGGCCAGCTTCCCTTAGTATGTGCTTCTTGTTAAGCCCATACAAGAAATATTTTATCCTAAGAAAAGATGTTAAGGTCAGAAACGTCTTAAAAGAAGGGTCTATAGCAGTGCCATTTAATGTTACTTTACCTGTCTCTGAACAGGTTTGAATTACCTTTGTAGTTATTTGTGCATGTCTGAATTTTTAAGAAAATACCATATAGAAATGTAGAATTAGCATGTATAGTTCTAGGTTTTAAAATGTTATGTCAGGGGGAGCGGATGTAGTTCAAATGGTTGAGTGCCTGCTTCCCACGTACGAGGTCTCGGGTTTGACCCCCAGGACCACCTAAAAACAAAAACCAAACAATCGAAAAAAAAAGAACCAACTTGGGGAGAGCCTGTGTGGCTCAGTGGTTGAGTGCCAGCTTCCCGCATAAGAGGTCCAGAGTTCTATCCCAGACCCAAGTACCTCAAAAAAAAAAAAAGTTAGGTAAGCACCTTTTCAGTATTTCATATGTTTTCAATTAAAGGTAAGAAGATGACATGTACATATGCATAGTAGAACTAGGTTTCTGTTTCTTTTTAAGAGCTGATTTTATACACACACACACACACACACACACACACCCGCTTACCAGCTAATCTGTTAGATGGAAAATGGCAAAGCAGTTTGTCTAATGTTCCAGAGTAGACAATCTTTTTTTTTTTTTTTAAAGCAAAATTCAAGTCAATTAAAAATACCAATTTAATGTATAAACAGGGGACATTAATAAGCCTTGGGCTAAGCATTGATGCAACCAGTAGTAGAGCATATATGATCTTGAATTAAATACCCTAGCTCATTTTTTGCAATTCAAATTTTTTTTTGTAAAATTTCATTTCAATTTACTAATAACTTAGTATCTTTAACTTTCAGAGCTGATGTTGATATGTTGGTCATTGTGTTTGTTTTAGGGGAAAGTTTTTATTTTTAAATGTTTATTTTGTCACTACTGAAGTTTGACTTTTCCAGACATTTTGCTTTTCTTAACATTTGGAGAAGAGAAAAACTTCAAATGTTCCATTACTGGTATATAGCTGTTTCATCACTTTTAATTAATTAGTGAAATAATTCTTAGGAAATACATCATCTATGTATTTAAGCTTGCTATTTGAAGTGTCAGAATTTATACAGGTAATTTCTTTATTCACGAATAGAACCATTGCTTGAATTTCATTTGACTATTTAAAAATTTTGTTGGTGCTTAAATATTTACATCATGAATATTTCCCTTGTTCTGAATTTGAGAAACTGTATTGATTTTCTTCTTAACAAAATTTCATTTTACTGCTACCAGATAGAGATGAAGATAATTGTAAATGTTTTCAAGTTTGACTGTAGATTAAATTTTAATGGGTACCCAGGATAAAGGTTTACCTACTCTTATACGCTAGAGAATACTAAAACTTTGAGAAATGATTATCTCTAATTGTTTCTCTAAGCTGTTTCTCTGTTGTTTCTCTACTGTATTGTTTTCTGGTTGACAGAACTAGGAAGTATCCTTTTAGTACAGTGGTTTAATTGAGTGGAAATCAGTTTTTATAGGGAGAAGAAAACTCTTAAATTGGCCTAAATATCAAATTATTGGGGCAGGATATGAATAAAACAGTGAGAACTGTTTTGTTCTTTTAGAATGCAGGGAAAAAATAATCCAGAGGGGCTATTAAATGTATTTAAAGTCCCTATTGGTAGTTGCTTTTGAAGGGGAAGTCAGTGATTTTCATTTTCTTTTGCCTAATATAAGGAAGAATTTTAACACAATAAGTTGATAAAAACATTAACGTGGAATCAGTGGCTTAGTATTATAAGGTCTCTGTTAAGTATAATAGGGGAATTTAACAGTCTTGGGATGCTTTTACTATATAGCTTCTTTATACAGTAAAAGTAGGTGAATATTTTAGGAGGTAACTTTTTTATTTTGATAATTTAGGAAGGCTTATTCATTCATTAACTGATGTCTCTACAAACCTGTTTGACTAAATTTGGTTTTCTATGTTGAAAGTCATTAGAAAAATAAACTTGACACAGTTTTGTGGCTAGCAGTGTTTGGTAGAAGAGAACGGGTTCATCGATCCCTCTTTATACCATTTTTCCTCTCCAATATAAGCCCTCTGGTCACTTCTCCCCTCTCCCTTCTCTGGGGGATGTTGATGAGTACATGATCCCTCTGCTGCAGTTGGCTCACTTGACTACTTTTTCCTCCTTGAAACTCTTCTCTTGAGCCTGGGCTTCTTCCTGTTTGTGATCTCTATTTGTGATCTGTCTTTTGCACATTTTTTTCTCCTTACAACCATTACGGAATTTCAGAGATTCTGACCATAACTCTCTTTTAACTCTATACTTCTCCTTAGGTAATTGTCTTATTTTCAATTAACATTTTATTTATGTTAATGGTTCCCAGATCTTTATCATGAGTCCAGATGTTTTTCTTGCACTCCAAACCCATATTCATCCAGCTTGTTAAATGTTCATTCCATACCTATATTAAACTCAACAAGGCTAAAACTTAACTGATTATTTTGATCTCTCAGAAGCATCTCTCAACACCCCCCCCTTTTTTTTTTTTTACCCTCCTGGCCCAGTAAATGGGCAGTACCACCATCCAAGCCAGTTGGGTGTCATTCTGATTTTTCTTCTTATTCACCCTTGATTAAGAATCACAAAAGCCTATACGTTTTAACTCCATAGTATATTTGGAGTCCATCTGTTTTTGTTTTTGTTGTGCTTTACTACTTTAGCACAGACCGCTAAAGTTTCTCACTTGAATTACTAAAACCCTTTAACTGATCTTCACCTTTTGTTTTGCCTCTCTATAATTCATTCTTTACAATCATGTCTGTCTTTCTCTGCATAAAATTCTTTAGTGTTTTTTAGTGCCCATTGAACTTTAACTTAACCACCTAGAGTGAATAATACCATCTAATTCTGTGCTAAATGTTCTCCCAGTCCCTGAACAACCATGTGAGAGGTAAGTATTGTTGCCTCCATTTAACAAGTAAGACAGTTTAGAAGGGTTAAACTAATTTGTCCATGTTGCCTTAGCTGGTAAGTGGTTGGCACATTTTGAACTGAGATTTGCAAGTCCAAAGCCCCTTTCTCTCATCTGTGTGCCTTCCTAAGCTGGCCCCTGCTTACTTCTCAATCCTTTTTTTTTTTCCCCCACACCACTTCACTTTATACTTTAACCAAATACTTACAGTTCCTCCTCATGGGTCATATTCAAAACTTGCTTCCTAAATCTAATGGACAAAAATGCTTTTAGGAAAACAAAAATTTTCAAAAAGCATTACTGAGGGGATGGATGTGGCTTAAATGGTTGGACGTCTGTCTCCCATATGGAGGGACCTGGGTTCAATCCCAGGGACCTCCTGGTAAAGGAAAAAACAAACAAACAAACATTACTGACAGTTTTTTGGCACATTCTGCCAAAATGGCATCCCGAGAATATAAGATACAAGAATAAGAAATTGGAAAAATGGGGTTAGTTTCCCGTTTTACTTGGTTAGTTTTTAGTTTCAGAGCTTTTGAATTTCTCACAATGAATAAAAGCTTGGGGACCAAGCTAAGTAAGAAGAAGATTAGGCAAAGCGTGAAAGCACTTTATCAGAGCTATTTGACATGCTAATGACCTCCATAAATAGCTCTCAGCCTGGACCTTGGGTTCATTTTTACATCCAGGTGTATAAAACACCTACCTGTGAGCCCAAATTAACTAACATACTGAATAACTTATAGGTAGGGTAGATAGGCTACATATATTCTTTTGCATCAAATGTTATGCAATCAAAAAGTTACATACTGCAGCTAACAATATAAAAAGAAAATTGAGGTAATCTGAGGAATAATTGATTTGGAATGATTTTCATTTCAAATATTTCCATTCTCTTTACCTAGTATATATCGTGCTTTCTTCCACATATATTATTTAAACCTCCCACCAGCCCTTTGAACTTTTGGTGGTGGTATCCACAAAAATAAAAATTCCACAATTAACAAATATTCCACAAATTTCTTAGGCCAGCTATAAGGTGCTATGCCTAGGCCAGGAGCTTTTGTCTGTTGGGAAGATAATATAGAGAGAATTAAAATGCTAAGTGATATAAGGAAGAAAAAGACCAGGTTTTGTTAGGAGCAGAGAGAGAGAGACCAGAGAAGATATTATAGAGGAAAAACTGGTTGTACTAAGAATGAGAAAATGAGTAAAAGAGTGAGTGAAAGGGTCTTTGAAAGGGGCCTTGCAGCTTGAGAGAAAAGTATGTGCATGAAGGTGTAAAAGCATGGAAGTTCACATCTTCAAGGCCCATAAGGAAGAATGGCAGAAGAATGAGGTTAAGTAGGCAGGACAGGGCAGATCATATTCTTTCAGTGATGGAGAACCACTGGATTGTTGATCTGGGGAGTGGCCTGATTGTGTACAGTCAAGTCTAGTTATTTGTGGTAGTTAATTTTCTATAATGTTGTAAATACTGAAATTGAATACTGAACCATTGCTCCTAGAGGAAGTACAGAACTAGATTCCACAAGACTGGTCACAACGTTTTTGTCACCTGGTCAATATATAACCTTGTTTGATGTGTTTCCGTTTCAAAGACACCTTATTTAATATGTATTGTTGATACAGTAACATTTGAACTCATGGCCAACAGCACTATAACTCATGCCTGAACAAAGCTTATCTAACACGCTCCCTATAAGGCCCATCACATCCTTGTACTTAGGAACACTAGACCGTTCTTCCGCACTACGCTTGGGGGCCATTTTAAACAGCAAAATCTCCAACAAAAAGCACACAGATGTGCATTATGGCTCTAATTGTACTGTGAAAGGACACTTATTTACAGCATGAAAACTGAAACAAAGCGGAGTATTGCCTTGTTCAACTTTAGCTGGGAATTTGTGTGCTGGGTGACTCAAATTTTTCGTTGCTTAGTGAGTGTCTGGTAATGACTGCAAAAGCACCGGGAGTATTGATTTTGGGGTTACAAGCCAATTTTAGTGAGTAAGCAAATTCACAGGTACAGAATTCACGAATAATGAGGAGTAACTGTATTTGCCCTGGGTATCACTTTGGCAGTAGTGTGGTTGGGTTAGGGGTTCAAGATTGCATACCTATTAAACAGCTGGAATTTAAATCCAGATTCTTTATGTTACAGCACTCTTCTCTTTAAGCCTAAGTCTAGACCATTTTAAGACACCAAAAGTGTTCAGGCCTATTGGTCAGGAACATAAGCAGGGGAAGTGAGTTTAGCACACACACAGTTACCAGAAATCAATTCAAGGCGTCAAGAGATTAACAGGAACAAGTAAGAGATATACCTAATAACAATCACAATTAGCCAAGCAGTGAGAAGGATGAGGGCCTAAACCCAGGATAGTGGCATAAAAGGGTCAGATGAGAAATATTAAGGAAAGATCTGATTACTAATTTATCATTGAAGAATTTAGAAATGACTAAGGTGTTAAGCCAAGTTGACAAAGAGCATGATAGTATCCTTGAGAAAAATTGTCAGGCAAAGCTGTTTCTGGAACAAGTTACTGAACCATGTTGAATTTTTTTTTTTAAATTATTGAAATATATCATTCATACATGAACATACATAAACTGTAAGTGGTCAGTAAACATCATGAACTTACAGAACAAACATGCATAACATCATACAGGGCTCCCACACATCACCCCCCCACACACACACAAACACCCTGCATTGTGGTAAAACATTTAACAAATCATAAAGGAGCATCGTCAAAGTATTATTACTAACTATAGTCCGTATCTTTCTCCCCTGTACATTTTTTAAAGGATTTATTTATTTATTGACTTTTATCCATTTTTAAACCCACCCCCACCCCCATTTTTGCTGTTTCTGTGTCCATTCGCTGGGCAACTCTGTGTCCGTTTCCTGTCCTCTTCTCATCCTTCTCCTCCTGTCTTCTCTGGGATTCGATCCTCGGAACCTCCGATGTGGGAGAGAGGCATCCTACTGCCTGTACCACCTTAGTTCCTGGTTTTTTGGCGCGTCTCATCTTGGCTCTCCCTTGGCTCCTGTTACGTCATCATCTTGCTACGTGGCTCGCGGGGCCTGACGGCGCACCCACGCAAGGGGCCTGGTGGCCAGCACGCCTTCTATATTTTTCGTTTTTTATGTTTACCAGGAGGTCCTGGGGATTGAACCCAGGGCCCTCCATATGGGAGACGGAAGCCCAACCACCCAAGCCACACCCGTTCCCCTGCTATCTCTCTTAAGGTTGACCAAAGATAACCAAAGTTACAGTCTTTTCCCATACAGGATGGTCATATAATAAATCAGGCTTAGTTTATCACCAGCATTCCAAAAACCAGACCTAGGGAGAAAAACTAGGTCTGGGGACACATGCATGGCTTCTAATATAGTGAATGTTTAGCCTACCCTGATTATCACAAAATCAGGACAGCGAGGATGTTCACATCATGTTGAATTTTGAGGTTTAAGATTTTCTCTTCAAATCATTGAAGGTTTTTGCTTGTATTAGCCTGCAGATCTGATTCTATATTAGACTGTGAGGATGCAGAGATCAATAAGTCATGCTGTCTGAGCACCTGAGGACCAGATCAGTCTCATTGTTTGCATCATCAGGCCTCAAAATACCTCCTAGAGCTGCATTCTGAATCTCGTTAAGAACTTTGGAGGTCCCTAAGGCCTGCCATGCCCCTTGGTTTCCATACCAAATGCAGCTTACTCTTCCTCCGCCTTTTGTTCTACAGCTCCTTTCTGTTGTGGAGAAGATATTTTTCTTCTTTGCAGAATATTCCTTTGTCTCCTCTCCTGCCTAAAGCTTTGCACTTCCCCAAGGACACCACTTTCCCTGTTATCTGCTCAAGTGGCTTCTACTGATTCTTCCACACTCCACACCATGGGGCTGAAAAGGGAGTGAGAGCTGTGTTTTCTAGTTCCCTTCATTATTTTCAGACCATTACTCTTATGGCCAAAAGCCAGTGATCCTTCTGTCAAGGGTACTTCTGTCCATTATTACATTATGTACTTTAAACCATTGTCTCACTTTGAAGATTTTGGCTCCTGGCTTAAATTCTCCATTTCATTTGGTCATCCGAGTGACTTTTTCCACTTACATGAATGGAGTGATTTTGTTCTGATTTTGTTGACTGCTGTGTTCTCAGAGCCTAGAACAATGGCGAGCACATAGGAAGTGCTTAATAATTGTTAAATGAATACATTCAAACTTCAGAGTAAAGTAATTTTTTCAGCTCCAATGAACTTATCATTACTTGAAACAATTTCAACATAGAAATGCTATCCTTTTTTGATTATAGATTTATAATATGTTAATTATTAAAAATGTAGAAAATGGCTAGGCAAAAAAAATCAATCTAGCCATCTAGAGCTAAAAATGACTGTTTTGCTTATATATCTTTCTAACCTTTTTCCTATGCACATGCATACATATTTTTAATTTTTTGAATGGAGGATCACTATACACACTGTATTAAAAACCCGGTGTGTGTGTGTGTGTGTGTGTGTGTGTGTGTTGGGGTATATTGTGAAATCTCTCATAAAATATTCTTTATTCACTCAAAACATTTGAATGTCTGTTTTTTGTCAGGTTTGTGTCAATTGTTAAAGATATAAGAGTAAAGGAAACAACCCCTGCACTAAGGATGCTTACATGAATTTAGTAAGTGACAACATCATTGTTAATGGCTGCATAGCTTTCTTTTGTGAGAAATACCATAGTTTGACCAACCTCTTATTCTTGTTATTTTGGGACTATTTTTTTACTATTTGTATTAGCCAAAAGGGGTGCTGATGCAAAGTACCAGAAATCTGTTGGCTTTTATAAAGGGTATTTATTTGGGGTAAAAGTTTACAGTTGCAAGGCCCTAAAGAGTCCAACTTAAGGTACCATAAGAGGTACTTTCTCACCCAAAGTCATTGGCCACGTGTTGAAGCAAGATGGTGGGCGATGTCTGCGAGGGTTCAGCCTTCCTTCTTTCTCTTAAGGCTCCATGGGCCTAGCTTCTTCCAGTTGTAGCTGAAGGCTGGCATAAGGCTAGTCTCTCAGGGCTTCTCAGCGACTCTGTTCTCTTCAGCTGCAAACTATCAGGCTCATCTCTCTTCCTGGGCCCTCTGCCATGTCTATGAGGCTGTCTCTCTTTCTCTGTGTATCTACTTCTGTGTTCTTGATTGAGCGTCTGTTGATATAGCCCACCAAGGGGCCGGGGACTGAACCCTAAACACCCTAATGATGTGGTCAAATCAAAGCCCTAATCTTGATTTAATAAAGTGAAAGTGAAACCTTTGAATGTAATAAAATCAAAGGGGTATCACATCCAGAGGAACAGACCAGTTTATAAACATAATATCTCTTTTGACTTCAGAAATAATATCAAACTCACATTATTATAAACAGTGCTGCCATGATTATGTCCTTAGGATAAATTCCTAAAAGCAAGATTTTGGGGTCAAAGAATATATGCATTTTTAACCTTTACTTGGAGAAAAATAAAGTAACCTTTACTTGGAGAAAAGTTGTGCTATGCTAAACTCTCCCTAGGATGGTATGCAAAAGCTAGTTTCTCTGCACCCACATCAATAGGTACTGTTAATTTTTAATGATCATTAATTTGGCAGGTAAAATTTATTATCTGTACTGAGGTATAATTTACATGCAAATTCACCCTTAAGTGTTCAGTATTTTTTTAATACGTTTACAGAGTTAATGCAGTTATCACCACAATCCTCTTTTAAAAATTCCTTCACCCCAAAAAAGATCCCTTGTGTCCATTTGTGATCACTACCCATTCCCTCCACTAGTCCCGGGCAATCAATCTGCTCTCTGTCTCTGTACACTTACCTTTTTTAGGCATTTCATATAAATAGAATAATAAAATATGTATTCTTTTGTTTGGCTTCTTTCACCTAGGATAATGTTTTAGAAGGTCATTCATGTTTAGCATCTATTAGTAGTCAGTTAGTTTTTATTGCTAAATAGTTTTCCGTTGTAGATATACCACATTCTTTATCCATTTACCAGTTGTCGGACTTTTGAAACTTGAGCTAGTATATATAAACATACAAGTAGTGAGCATTTGATGGGATTTTGAAATATAGTTACAGGAGCGATACATTTTTGGGTATCCCAGTTTTCAAATATTCTTTTTTATTGGTCTGCTAAACTTGGGCATCCATAAAATATAGGGTTGCACACTCAGAAGTAGCACAGAAATTTGAAGTAGCCTGATATCTCTGCCTTCTTCCCTCCCTTAAAAAAAAAGGCACATGGTTTTCTAGTAGAATATTCTATCTTCTTGTTAAATCCCACATCTTAGGTTTTGATTTAGAAGGTATGGTCACCATAGGTGTAACCACATTTGGCAAGTAAGAGTAAGAGAAGTCACCAAAGGAAATAGTTCCAAAGTAAGATTTCATTAATATTATCCTTTAGTCAGTAAGATGTATATAATTTATCACCTTATAAGTGATTCATATCTAGATAGGGTGAAAGGGTTGTGTGTTAATCAGCCAAAGGGGTGCTGATGTAAAGTACCAAAAATCTGTTGGCTTTTATAAAGGGTATTTAGGGTAAAAGTTTACAGTTACAAGGCCCTGAGGAGTCCAACTAAAGGCTGCTTTCTCACCAAAGGCAGTTGCCATGTGTTGAAACAAGATGGTGGGCAATCTGCCTAGTCTCAGGGCTTCCTATTTCAGTGTCTGGCAAGGGCTAGTTTCTTCCCGAGCCTTCTGAGCTGCTCAGCTGCTCTGTTCTCTTCAGCTGCAAACTATCAGGCAAATGGCTCATCTCTCTTCCTCTGTCTTGAGTGAGTGTTCGTTTATATCAGCTCACCAAGGAGGCGGGGGCTCAATTCCTGAGTCATGGCTTACTGACATAGTCGAATCAAAGCCTTAATCTTAACAGGTAATTTAATCAAGACATGTCAACTGAATCTAATGCAGGGGTTATTAACCTTTTTTGTTCCACGGACCCCTTTGCCAGTCAGGTGAAAACACAGACCCCTTACTAAGTCTACACTATACTGTGTATTATTTAATAAATGTATCACACCTGCACCAATATGTCCCCACAAGAATAATGCTTTGAATTTCAATTCAAGCTCACGGACCCCTTGTTAAGAACCCCTGATCTAATGCATTCAAAGGGTATCACACCTAGAGGAATAGATTAGTTTACAAACATAATCTTTCTCTTTTTTTAGGGGGATTTACAAAAATAATCTCAAACTACTATGGGGGGTGTACATGAAACTAGAGAAAGTGAAAGAGAATGGAAGGTGCCACTACAAGAATGTCTGATGAATTTAGATACTTAATGGCAGTTTGTATATTATTAAACTCTGAGCCATAGTTTACTCTTCAGATAATTTTGATCATTTTCTCAGAATAATCAAACGTCCCTTTGAAAGAAGTGGGTTACCAGAGCCTCTTGGCTTTTTGCTTTCAGAGACAGAAATCCATTCAGATAAAGCTGTTTCCTTTAACTCTATTTATTACTTAAGAAAATCAGGAGTGAAATAGTTTAGAGAAAAATAACAGAAAATTACTGATCTGTCATCAGTGTATCCTTGGCTTGTACGTCATTGTCTCTAATGAGAAGCAGATTTCAGTTTTCAATACATGTATTTAATTTACTGTGACCGTTAATGGTAACAACTAATAACATTCTTGAACTTAAACTTTTGCTCTCTGGTAGTCAGAAAGCTTATTTTTCAAATTAAGAACAAATTATTTGCACTGATTATTTAGTTGGCAGACTGGAATAGAAGCCATTTTATATTTTCATTATCTTCACTCTTACACTGAGAGTGCTACAAAAGTACATAAGTTTATGGCTCATCTTGAAACAAGCTATATATATATAAGTCATATATATATATGACTTTAGGAAAACAAACTTATTTCATTAAAAAACAGAATTCTTGTGTGTTAAATGAATCTAAGTGACTCAGTTTTTTTTAACAGTACGTTAAAGAGAGGGAAAGGAAACAATGTTAATAGGAAGAGAGACAACTATTTTTTATAGCAGATAAAATATTTTGTATATTGCCTATCATTTGTTAGACATAGCTCCTTAAATAGCCAGAATAAAAGAGATGAAGAGGTATTAAGTAATATTCAAAGTACATAGAATATAAGGTAGCATGATAATTATATCCCAGAGGTTCTATAAGGTGTTAGCCACAGCTGAGCATTTTTAAAAATCATATCCCCCAGAGGTTTAATTATTTTATAACTTATATTTGCCTCATCAGAATATGTATCCTGAATGGACATTCCTTTTT
>JAQZBX010002579.1:0-71041 GCA_029593785.1 Cabassous unicinctus
TATTGATTTTCAGTGTGGGTACTGCTCTCAGCAAAACATCACAGAAATAATATCTCCTATACGTTAGCATCAAAAAACTGTCAGTCAACAAACCCTATTACAACAACCAAAATTTGAAAAAAAAATGCTTTATATACAAAGTGCTCGAGTCTGTAAATTTACTAAATTCATTGAATTGTTCATTTAAAATTGGGGAATTTATGTTATGTAAATTATAATTTCAATAAAGCTGTTAAAAAAGATAAGGCAGTTGCATATAAATATTTCTCCATCTGTAGATAAAAATTGCATCCGTAAAAACCAGAAACAAGAAGAGGGTCAACACTTAAGACTTATAGAGTGTGGAGTAAACCAGTTGAAAGTAACCTACTACTCTTGTATCATGATTTAAAAGAAGGTGGGACATCTTACTATGCAAGGAAGGCAAAATGATTGTAACAGCATGACTTCTATTTTGATTCCATCAGAAATGTTAGTGGCTAAAGTATCTCCAGAATAATTGTTACTCACTAACTTTACTTTGAAAATCTTGAAGGCACAGATCCCCTGGGATTAAAACACGCTATGTTAAATATCAGGGTAAAAATTTTATCTTTTCTAAGAATAAATCTACACCAGAATACCTTTCCATCTTGAGATTTTTAAATCCTATAACCTGAAAATAGTCTGATTAAACAGCCTGCACTGGGATCATGTATTCTGTCTCAGTCTAGGAAGAAACAGCTGTCAGTCACTTCTCTGTCCTCCTCCCACAGTCTCTGGAGGACAACCTAAGCAAGCTGTCTCCAGGATAAGCGCTCCTAGGAGAATTGCCGGCTCGTCTGGGCCTGCAGCTGAAAAGCAGCCATTCTGCTCATTCAGTCTATTAGCCCTTTGACTTCTTTCCTTCATGCACAAATATAAATATAATGCTTAAGTGAATGATTACCACTGTCCCAAAAGAAATTTCAATTAAGCACTTGGAATCCTTAGGAATGGTACCTAGGGAGTTTCCCAAACAGAGCTGCAATTTGTTATGTATTATTAAGTCTGGTCTCAGATTGTAAATCTTACTGTTTTATCTTTTCATGTTAGCTGGGACTTCCAAAGAATTGCATCTCGTATGATTTGAACAATTCTTTCCCAAACTCTAAGCAGTACCAATATGATGCAGATGTTCCTAACAACAAGCCCTCTGGTCCAGGCAGATGGGAAAATTCCCTTGCCTCTTGGGCCACTACCAGAGTTTAGGATGTGATAACTGTTCTTCTGTTCTCAAAGCCAGTGGAGGGCATTAAGGAATGTTTTATGGCTGTCTAGGTAGAGTCTTTTCTGTAACCCCATAATTCTGTGGCATCACTAGCATGAAAGCTAATTAACAGAATTTAAGCTCCATGAAGGGAGGTACTTTCTCTAATTACTTTTATGTCTTTAGCTCCTACAGTAGTGATGGGCACATAGGAGGCTTTCCATAAATAATTAAAAATGGATGGATAAAAAGAGGGAAGGAAGGAAGACAGGCAAGCAGGCAGGCAGGAAGAAATAAACCTGAAAAAAATGATTTTAACTTCTTTTTTACCCCATTAGTTTGTTCATCTTGCTCTTACCATTGCACCTCCAGCAAACTGCAAAGAAGCTGTCACAAAGTAGGGGATAAATACATCATTTAACTATATTTCCCCAATGACAAAAATAATCTATTTCCTATGTCGATAAGAAAACTAAACTTGCCAATGTAAACTATATTTATTAATAAGTAAGCTTTTTGGAGACAACCCACCAGGGATCTCTTGTTTCTCACATCTTATGAGCAGAGGCATGGACAGGCTTTATTTCTTGACAACCTTTTCAAGAATTGGTGTATAGCAAGCAATCTTGGAAGACAGAGGTAGTGTCTTCCTCTACAGCAAAGAATAGATTTTATTACAGATTTGAATGATAAATATAATATCTCCATCTAAAGCAAAGGGGCAGGCATGCTTATTGTCCATTATACATAAAAAATCAGTCTTTCTAATCTCATGGTTCCTCTAATGTACTAATGCCGTTATTTATATAGGCATATTCTGGCCTTTTTCATGTTTCTCTGTAGGAATTAGAGCTCTGGGAACTGGCATAAATGCTGATATTCTGTCTATTTCTATTGCTATGAGTAAAAACACTTTCCCTTGTCTCTGACCCAGGAATCTCAAGTCTTTTGTCAGCATCCATGGAACTATGGCAGACTAACTTGTTAAGCTTCCAAGTCTGGTTGCATCTTGGAACTTTCACAGTTATTGACAGAATCTACAAGAGCATTTATCAGTGGATATTAGAGTAAGAATAGACCTCAGAGACCATTCATTTCACTGATTTTCTAATCTGTGGCACAAGAACAAGTTTTAATATAATAAGTCTAACAGAAAACATTTGCACATTTCAAACAGATTTCATGGATTAGTAAATTTTAATAATGAAAAAAAAAAACTGCACAGACTAAATAAAGTAGCTCATTGTTTTTCTTACACTCAGCTGGAATTAAAGCAACTCCATTTGTGAATACAATCCATCTCATGCTGATAAGAAATTCTAGTTGACAGTTAAGTTACATTTACCTATCACTGGGAGCTTAAAATGAGAAAATTAACTAACCAAAACATTATAAATGCATTTTGTTTGATGGTCATTTCTCAAGGCACTCAGTTCAAGAATGGGAAAAAAAAGGCTCCTTTTCTCTAGTCCAACATCCTCTTTTAACAGATAGATGAAAAGATCATGTTCTCAAATGACTTCTTCAGAGTAACTTGCTATTTGATGGACTTGAATAGAAGTCTCTTGACAACTAGTCCAGGCCTTTCTGTTTGACCACTGGCAGAATTCCATAAATATTTCCTTGGACCTGAACATTCACTATTGCATTATTTTAGAAGAGTTTACATAGGAAACAGATATATTTAGTAAAAACTCATGCTATGTTCTCCTTTTACTGATTGCTTGTGCTTTGCTATGCATTAGTCAGCTGAATTAAATGATCAGAGCTAATCAGATTATATTCAGAGATAAGAGGAAAAGAGTTCCTTTGGGGGAAAAACATCACCAAGGTCAGTTGGTTGCCCAATAATAACCTCCCCTATGTTGAGTTTCTGTGACTCATTCTCTTTTGGTTTCTCCAAATAGAGTTTTTAAAGAAAACAGGATTATTAACTCCTTTCCAGGATTGGGGCCTATGCCAATTACTTAAAATGATATTAATAAAAGTTTTTAAAATGCCAATAAAAACTTTATTTCTACAAAAAGCGATATCTATATTAATATCTCTCTTCCAGCATTCATTCTCTCACTAAAGCAGCAGTTTCAAATATTCTACAAATAAAAATGTAATAGAAACACTACTGAAAGAAAATCTTTTCTTTCTTTTTAATACCAATTTTCTTTCTGTCTTCTGCATAAACTCATGGCCCCCAAACTCAACACACATGATACATAAGTGTTTGAAGGTAATTTAAAATATATTTTTGACTACATTTTTGTGTCCAAACAATGAAAGCTATGTGCTCCCCCACACTTAGCCATGAGTTGATGGACACATGCAATGGTGAAAGCCTAATGGAGAGAAGGCCTGTGCAGCAGTTTGATGTAGTTATGAATTCCAAAAATAGATATTGGATTATGCTTGTAAACTGGTCTGTTCATCTGGGCATGATTGAGTTATAATTAGGGCTTTGATTTGTCCATGTCAGTAGGATGTTGACTTCCCACCCCTTGGTGGGCGGGGACTTGGAGATAAAACTACATGGCAGAGCAGAGAAGTTAGTTGGAGTTTTTGAGTTGGAGTTTTGATGCTGGAGTTTTAATGCTGGAGCCTGGGGAAGCAAGCACATGGAGGAGCTTGGTCATGAGGAAGGAGAGAAGGCCTCAGGAAGAGATGAGCCATTCGCCGGATAGTCTACAGCTGGCCTTGTGGAGGAAACAGAGGAGCTGAGCCTGGAGAGAAATGGAGTCCCATGAAGAGAGGAACTCAAGAAGCCTGAACCCTGGCAAACGTCAGCAGCTATCTTGCTCCAACACGTGGCAACAGGCTTTGGTGAAAGAAGAAACTTATGCTTTACAGCCTGGTAACACAGTAAGCTTCTACCCCAAATAATACCCTTTTATAAAACCCAACTGATTATAGGTATTTTGCATCAGCACTCCTTTGGCTGACTAATACAGCCTGTAAAACATCGACTTTCTCACTTGGTACCCTGCAGGCTGACTCTCTGGCCTTCTCGACTTCCATGGCTCTTTCCCTGGAACTCTGTCTGTGACATCTTCTTTTGAATGATGGACCCTCCATAGTTGCAAGTTCCAATAATAATTGTATAACTGTTTCTCCAAAGCCAAGAGAAACATCTCAGACAAGGCAAAGTGAGAACATGGGGATGGGCCTTGATGTCCCCTGCAAAATGTTGGTCAGCAATGCAGCAGGAAGATGCTTAAGGGAGCAAAGAATGGCCCTTCTCCTTCAAAGGAGGCTGAATATTCTGTCCTTCCATCTCTTTGTACCCTCATTTCAGGGCCTGCAACACCAAGAGACAGAGAAGACTTGTGATGGGCTGGTTTAGGCAGCTCAGAGTGGCATTAGTTGACTACCATTCACCTTTAGATAAGGGTGCTAACAGGTGCTGTGACACTCCTTCCCTCTCTGAGGTTTGAGGAATACTTCTCCAAGAAACTAAGGAGCAGACATGATAACAGTCCCCTCCAAGTTTCTGGTGTGCCCTATCTTTTGTGATACCTTCCTTCTCACTAATCCCAAGAATGTGAAAGAGGGGACAGGAATGAGAAAAAAAATCACAGCCCTTTTTTTTAACAATCAAATCAGTCTGATTCTAGAGTACTAGGAGATAAAGCAAATCATCTAGAAGCAAAATCTCAAGTTCACAAAGAATATAAATAAAAATAAAACAAAATATGACTTCATATTGAATTGGAGAAACAACATATTCTCAATGGTCAACTAAAATTAAAACTAAATTTAAACGGAGAATGGAAGATATCACATCAAAATTGTTGACGAGGAGCATGACAAGTGCCCAGATCATGGTTACTACTATCATTCCCAGCTATTTCTCCTTGGAGAAAAGGCTGAATATATAACTGGGGGAGGAAATACAAGAGATAAGCCTGGAGCATCTTATGGTGCCAGAAAGTAAGAAAGTGCTCAAAAAGAAAAGAAAAAACAAAACAAAACAAAACAATGATGAGATATGTCAAAGGCATACAGGAGCCAACTGTAAGGGCTCCTAAAAGCCAAAGCTAGAACAATTGGAATAAAAAAATTTTAAAACCCAATGTATAAAATAAATATCCATGAGTCCATACTGATATAAATAAATGATTGACTAAATAATTGGGTGGGGGCGGGGGAGGAGGGGATTAAGAAATTGCCTGAACGGAACTCTGAATAACTTAAGTAGGTAATCTATTCTTAAGGAGGTGAAACATATATCCCCACCCCTTTGGTGCGGCTGCACATAGGAACTTTCTACTAAAGAATACAATGTAGAAAGAAAGAAAAAGAAGAACTTTACAGTGAAGAAAACTAAAAAAACACTATCTCAGCCAGATGATCAAGGTCAACATCAACAACTATGTCATGTTGATAGTATGTACCTTTGGTAAGATGTGATGAAGATGCTACTTTATTTCTGTGGTCTCCTTCCCAAAAGCCCATAACTCCAGTCATGAGTGAAAAATCAGACAAATCCCAGTTGACATACATTCTATGAAACACCTGACTGATTATCCTCAAAACTGTCAAGGCCATCAGAATAAAGGGAAGGTGAAGAAACTGTTACAAAAAGAGGAGCCTAAAGAGACATGATGACTAAATGTCATGTGGTGAAACTATTTGGTGAAATGTAAATTTTGCTCTTTCTCAACCCCAGCTAAATTAACCTTTTAAATGTTCCCACTGTTACTATGCCCCAGGCAAGGAAGGCATCCTTGGGATGAGAGAAAGAGAACTCTGTAGCCTCATCTTCCACAATTTCACATAGACGCATGGTTACTCCTTCATGAAATTAAAGACAGAAGGTTTTTCAATCATCTCAATGTGAAGTGTGTTATAAAAGATCTTGCAGTGCCTCAGTATGAATCACTTAACTACATAGTAGAAACCAGGTGAATGACATGTTCATGGAAAAACCAAGGGACAAAAAGCCAAAAAATAATCATAAATAAATAAAAACTAGGTAATGATGGTTGTTCTTTGCCAAAATAGCTAGATAATTCCGTTTAAACATACTAAACTAACATTCTTCAGCAGAAAGAAAAGAAAGATAATTTATCGTTAGGACAAATCAGTGACTGAAAGTTGGATATTGCACTAAATGAAAATGAAATGAAATAAAGTAAAATTTACAACTTTTCTAATTTTAAAACGTAAAGATGGGAAGAAAAAGAAATCACACAATTAAACTAGAACAACTCACAGGCGAGCCTGCAGTGACCTGATCATGAAGAAACAGTGGCACACCTATCACTTATCTAAGGTTAGACCTAAACAAGAATAGGAGAGACCTGCGAGGAACACTGACAGTATCTTCAGTGATGGCCTCACATCAAATGAGAATCTGGAGTGTGTCAGCAGAACTGCCTCCGTTCTGCAAAGTTCTGCAAATGGAGAGCGAAGGGAGGAGAGGCGAGAAGTGACAGTTGAGCAAGCTTCAATTTCTACTTCATTCAGACTTGTCTTTTTTAGAAATTTTTTAAAATAAGCTCAAAAAATGCCTACACAGGAATATTTTTGGGTAGAATTCTTGACTATATATTTACTAACAACTGAGTATATAGTTTAACATTTTTTCAATAATATTAATATGATTTATGCTATTTTAGCAGCAATCCATCTTTCTTATACACCAATCATTTTGACAGTTTCATCTCCAAAGCTTGTATTCAATCAAATGGTATAAAAATAGATTATAGTAAGCAGGTTAGGGTGTTCCCAAATAAGTGAGGTTCTCTCTCCTTCAAAGTATAGTGATAGGATTAGGATTGTACTCCTTTACCTTTTCTTAAATGTAGGGAAAGTCACATGATATATTTTAGTCAACAAAATGTCAGCATGGGCGACATTCTTCATTTTCAGTGAATATCTTTAATAAGAGAGAGGGCAAGATTCTCCATATGATTTCCTTTTTGCCATTGCAAGCTTCATTGGTCCAGATGGTGAATGCTTTATCAGCCTTGGTCAATCTCTCTGGGAACAATTCTTTCCTGCTTTAGGAAAAGATGTCACTTTTTTTGATATCTTTACTATAGCACTTTCCCCCCTTAATTATAATTTACTTATTAACAAGTCTGTCCATTGTTTTGTGTGTTCTAAGTCGGTTGAAAACATTCCTTATTCATTGTATCATGTATCAACCATATAATTGCTTAGAGATAGGGTGAAAATATCAAATTACAAACTATTTTTGTCTGAAAATGTTGGATACTTAAATATTTGAATGGAATTATTAATCTTTATTATTTTCTTAAATATGAAGGGGGAACAGATGGTAAAGTTACTGGTCTTCATTTTTTTTCTTCCACCTCTATGTATCATATGTTATTGTGACACAGAAGTGCTGGTATACTAACATTTAAGTTTGGTGGACTGTACTTTTTTAACAGCTGATTAGAAAAATATAAGGAGCCTTACTTAGCATTCTCTCCAGTTCTGTTCATATTTCCCTTTGTGAATTTCTGACATGACTTATATTCCTTGGGTAATAGAGGGGCTTTATTCAACTTTCTTCATAGCCAGCCTACTGAACCTCTTGTCTCTATACCTACCACTCCTATAGGAAAGAACAAAGCAGAAAAAAAGTCCAGGGGCCAGAAAAGTCCAGGGATGTTCATTCTCTTCATCAAAGGCTATGACCACTGAACTTGGCACATACTACAAGCAGCTCATCCAGGGCTCACCCAGCTCAGCTGGCTCCAGGATGCGACCAGCGAATACAGAGAAACTTCAAATTACTGCACCCATCCCCTATCCGGGACCCCTACCCTGATAAAGAAAGGAGAAACCAAAGGGACTAACATCACATGAGATGGTAGTGGGATTATTGTCGGTGTACAAGTACATGTTTATATGTGTTTTAGTTTGGGAGAGGGGAGAAATGGCTTAAAAACACTGCAGGTACTTTTCCCTTGAGAGGCAGCATTACATAGAGGTTGGCATCAGTAAGACATGGGTTTAAAATCAAACTCATTCGCTTACTGATTGTGTGATTTCAGGAAGTTATTTAGCCTTATTGGCCTCAGTTTCTTTGTCTATCAAGGGTCATGATAGGAAATATCCCTTATAGGTCAGCTGAAGATTCAGTGAGAAATTCTAATTATGGCGCATGGCACATAGATCATCATATCGCACTTCCTTTGAAAGCTTGGGGTTCTTATTCATTAGGCCCTCAGAATACTACACACGATCAAGACCTTCATTATTAACAGCCGATTAGAGCATCTTACTAGCAACGGACAGTCTTTTTTTTTTTTTTTTAATTAAAAATAATTTTTTTATTGAAGTATATCATTCATACATGAACATACATAAACAATAAGTGTATAGTAAAAGTTGTGATCTTACCAAACAAACATGCATAACATCATACAGGGCTCCTATACATCACTCCTCCACACCAACACCTTGTATTGTTGTGAAATATTTTTTACAAGCTATGAAAGAGCATCGACGGACAGTCATTTTGATTTCTTTGGGATAAATATGGGCGAAATAGCCGGGATGGGATTTGAAAGACCAGAATTTAAAACACTTGGCTGTACCTTTAAGTAGTTGGTTGTATCATCTTTCTCAAGTCACTTATTTAGCTTCAATTTCCTCATCTTTAAGATAAAGGGGTTAGAAAAGAAGGTCTCATCTGCAACTCTAACGTTTGAATCTCTGCCATAAACCTGGCTTTGTTATTTTGTATGCAAAATGAAGTGGTAATTGTGGAAGAGGTGGAAGTGAAGAGGTGTGTTTATAAAACAGGTATCCTAAGGAAGTCAGGGGGCAATAGGACGCTAGGTTTCCAAGTGAAAGCAGTGAAATCCTATTCACAATAACCTCAGGGGTTCCAATTTGGCAATAAATGAGTTGCTTGCAATGAAATTTGAGTTGAAAGTCTACTCAACAAAGGATTTTGTTAGTATTTAAACTCTTCTGCTAGTATTTAAACCTCCGAGTCCTACACAGATTCTGACAATAGCAAAATGCTTGGAAATAAGAGCTTCAATTCAGTTTACTTTTAAGATATCATCAGAATTTGCCACTTCAAATAATATGACCTGCAAACCAGATAATGTGTCAAAAGGGGGCCATTTCTGCCAAAATGCAACATACCTAATAGCACGCTAACACAAAGAAGCTGGAAGTCCTGAATGAAATTAAAAGAACAATGGAAGAACGGAAAAAAAGAAAGAGGGATGAAGAAATGGGCAGGGAAGGGAAGAGAGGGAAAGGAAGAGAGGAAGAAGGCAATGTAAGGTAGGCAAGGCAAAGCAAGGGACCAAAGGAAAGGAAAATGCATTATTGAATGGGCATTCCTAGAATGGCACATGCATTGCTTGCCTGGCCAAGTCTAAAGAGCACCACTTAACTTCAATTTTCAAAGAAAGAGGTGGGGCCCATGCAATGTTACTTAATGATTTTACAAAGTATTTTATTTTACTTTTTTAAAACACTAACTTTTAATATTAAAGGAGGTGTGTTTCAACATTTCTCAAGTAACTTTAAGCAAGTTCCGCAGTCCTTCAATCTGATTCAGATGGCAAGTGTTAATTTCCTTAAAGTCAATTTTTGTTTAAAGTGTTGGTTAAGATCATGGGGCTGCAGCCTCAAGTCCCCAATTGTCTAACTGTGGCAGCTACATCAAGCTTCTTAACCTCTTTGCATCTTAGTTTTCCTCTTGTCAAGATGGGGATAATGAAAGTATTCTACATCATAAGGCTTTGCTGGAAGAGTAAGTAAAAACACTTCATAAAAGCACTTAACACAGTATCTGGTACATAGTATGCACTCAAGAAATATTACCTCCCATTATTAGTATAGCTCTTATTTATTAAATGTTACATATTTTGTTATAAAATGTACACACAGATCAACTCACAATCAGTTGCAGCAAGGCAACATATACCACTGGCTTGAAGTTTTTATTATAATTCCATTCAAACCATTTTCTCCAAAACTGCTGCCGTACAGAGTGAAAAAGGGTAACCATCCATGAGCCTAGAATGAGAGCCTTCAGTTACAGATTTTCTAAATCTCCCCAATTTTTTAAAAAAGGCCAAGTTTATTCCAGCCATGCTAGAGACACACTGTTTAGAAACCTATTCTTACAGACCTACCTTCCCCACAATGCAGGTCTATCCACATTCCTCACCTGGAGATAGGGTGAAAATATCAAATTACAAAGGGATGAGAACACCAAACACATCCGCAGCAACTGAGAACCAGAAAGCAAAGGCAACTTTAGCCTCCCTTTCTACCTCACTGGGGGTCCTCTCCCGGTTGCATTGCCACCCCTTGCCCATCCCTAAAACCAAGTGCCCTATATTAAATGGCCTAAGGATATAGGAAATAAAGCAATAATTTCAAAATTCTTTGCAATTACTATTTTGGTTTTTTTTAAATTTTAATTACATAAATGTTACATAAAAAATATAGGGGTTCCCACATGCCCTGCTCCCCACATCTCCCACTCTTTCCCACATTAACGACATCCCTCATTAGTGTGGTACATTCATTGCAATTGATGAACACATTTTAGAGCATTGCCACTAAGCATGGATTACAGTTTACATTGTAGTTTACACTCTCTCCCACTCAGTTCTGTAGGTTATTGCAATTATTTCTGAATTGAAAAAAACTATGGGAGGGCCATGCCTCTCTGATCAGGTTGCCTAGAAATTGTTTTTTTTTAATAATAATTATAAATAACAAAAACACAAGAGCTACTAATTAATATAAATAGGTATTATTTTATTAACTTTATGTAAACATTGTCTCATTAAACAACACTTTGAGATGATATTACTATTTCCCACTCCTTTACACATGAGGAATCTGAGACTGACAGGTGAAGAAATAGTTCTGGGGGTACATCAGCTAAAAAGAAAAAAGTGGTGACACCAGAGCCCTGAAGCATTTAGCATGTCCCTCCTTGTATTTTTAAAAAATTTGCCCTAATAATCCATTAGGAATTGAACATTGTTTTCCTTTTCCTCTCTTCATCCATTTTACTCAATGCCTGTATCACTTTGCAATATTTCTTTTATTTTTGTTAATTGCTTGTGGATTCATGTTGAAGTTTTCATTCCATGCACTGTGGTTTCTGGGGTTTAAATTTACACTCGTTTCTTCTTTAATCTTCTGCTTTTTTATTTTTTTTTTAAAAACAAACTCCTTTCCTTGTTTTCCACTTGGATTTGCCCGTAACTTGGAGGATCAGCTTGCCTCCTCAATTTGGGACTCAGTTATAATACCTAAATGCAGTACTTTCTATTGTTGACTTCCTTCATAATTGTGTCACTATAGAATATTATTATTTTGTTGAAATATGTATGGCATGAACTATACAAGATGACTAACTGAGTCAACAACTCTGAAAGACTATTCAGATGATCAGTGCTTCCATTTTCATTGTTGTGCTAATTAGGATTTTTTTTTGTGTGTGCTTAGTGTTTATAAACTCACCCTAGTACAAGCAAATAAAACATTGCACGGGATATTCCTGAAGTGATAGGGCACATTAAGAATCACAAGGAATGAATGCAAGCTACTCATGGGGATGAGACTAGAGCAAAGCCCAGTGCCCGGTGACAGATAAAATGAATTCTCTTCTGACCCATCCCCTACAATACCGAAGCCTCCGGTTCAGTTGTCGGGAAGTTGCTCTCCAGGGAACAAAGTCTATTTCTGTGGAGGCGGGTGCGGCTACCAGCAAAGAAACCCTCACCGTGATCCAACAGCAGTTCAGGCTCACGTACGGCAAAGGAAGCAATTTTGACAAAGAATTGTAAGAGCTATCCATACAAATGTAGAACAAAAAATAAAAAAGGCATAAAAGGTATTGATAATTAATTTAAAATCCCCTAAGGAAAGTGTAGCTAAAGTGAGGGGGAAAATAGAACCTCAACAAAGACAAACGGAACTGCTGAAGCCGTTGAAAGCGAATGCCTCAACACTTTGGGCTGCAAGAGCAACGCCCAAAATTTTCCCTGTAATTATGGTCCTACTTATCCCATCTTAGATTCATAGAAAAACTTGAGTGGATAGGGGATTACTTCATGCTGGGAATGGAGAAATAAGTTTGAACAAATTGCCCATTTGTGATTATTTAAATAAAACATCATAATTGGAATATGTTGGTCGATGGAGGCAATTTTTTTTCCTTCTTTCTCTTTTGTATAAGAACAATGCACTAAATGCTATCTTGATTTTTTACTGCATTTCTGTAAATACAGTATTTAATGCCAGGTGCCCCCTCAATTTTACATTGTGATGGGCTACATAAAAGGAGGAGTAAATGCACTCTGGGTTGTTTTCCACACCAGTCGGGCTCTGACAAATCATTAACAGCATTCTCCGCTGGGGTATTGTCTTCTCTGATAATTATATGCAGCCTGACTCAGTGGTGTTGACCACTTAATGGGTCTCACTTTTATCACATTTATTTCAAGGGAGGTTTCCTTATATAGTTATTTTTGCCATCTTTGTTTTCATAGACTCTTAAAAAATCTTTCACATGGAATAGGTTTTCTCTTTTCTTCTCAACAAAAAAAAAAGATGGTTTCTGATCAACTTAAAATGAAATAACTTCTTACCTTGAAAAGAAATCTCTCTCAAATATGGCCTAGGATGTTTAGACGCCCCACATCCTCATTTCTGTAGGCACAGTTGTGTGTCGAGGACCATCACAAGGGCCTCTTTCTATCTTGTATCTTTCAGATACAAGTTTTTGAAATAATTTCTTATTTCAACTGGCATTTAAGTAGGATTGAGCAAACTTATTTTTCATGATTTCCTTCTATAGGTAGTAAATTTGAAATATTACTTAAATGCCTGTTGTAAGCAAAGTCTCTGTCTATGCACAGGAAAAGAAGAATGAAACATAAGCCCTGCCCTCAAAATTTTGGTGAAGGAATAAGGTACAAACGTGTGAACATCTAACAAGAAATGCCAAAATGCTGACAGGGATCCCAAATGCTACAGGAATTGAGAGGAGACAGAGAAGGCTGCTGTGCTGCCGACTCCTAGGAACTCAGATGTAGACAAGGCTGCGGAGGAACTCAAAGCTTTGAACACAGCTTTCATTTTAGGTCTGGCATCTGCTTGGCAAACACTTGGTGACTGGAAGCACTGGATGCCCACGGATGCCCAGCCTCTGATTGAACGTGTCTTATGACAGGAAGCTCCCTACCTGTTAAAACAGCTCATTCTCTCTCTGAAGGTTGAAAGCTCTTTCCGGTATTGAATTGGAGCTGCTGCAAGTCTGCTAGGTCTATTCCAGAGTCACGCATCTTATGCCTAAGTGTTTAAGAGCAAGATCTAGAGTAGGATGGCATGGGTTCAAATCAAGATTTCATCAGTAAGTAAGTGTTCTTTGGTAAGCGGATTACCTTTTTTAACCCTTGGTTTTCTCCACAGTAAAACAGAAATGATAGTCATACCAAACTGATAGTGTCATTGTTTGGATTTGATGAGCACAACCCCTATCGTTTATCAAGTACTCAGTTAAGGTTGGCAGTTATAGTTATGACAGCGCTTTAGATATTTGAAGACAATTCTCTGGTATTCTCTTCCCATGATATTCTTTTATGCCGTAAGGTAACAGTGTTTAGAAAAGTTAAATGATATGCTCACCATCACATGCCTGGTAAGTGACAGAAACAGAAACAAGAACTGAGATTTCCTAAAAATCAAATGACTTTGGAATTATGGGACAATTTGCAAACTATTAGATATTTTAGGGAAAATAATAACATGGCTTTTTCTATTATAACTGGTTCTACATTCTTCAACACAGATTTCAACATTCCAAATAACCGACTCTCCCAAAAGCTTGGTGAGAAATTTGGGATATGAAGAACTAAAGAAATTTTATCAAAGAGAAAGAAGCCCATTAAAACTACCAGTGATCACTACTATGAGTAAGAACCCATGAGTTCCATCTTTCATGTCTCTTTCCAATTGATGCAAGAATATTATTCTAATTGGACTATTAACTATGGTCCATAGTTTATATTAGGGTCCCCTGTTTGTGTTGCACAGGCCTGTGTGTATGTTTTTAAATTTTTATTCTAGTAACATATATACAGCCTAAAATTTTCCCTTTGATCTACATCCAAATATATAATTCATTGCTGTTAATTATATTCACAATGTTGCGCTACCATCGCCAAAACTCTTCCATTACCCCAAATAGAAATCTGCACAATTTAAGATTTATTTATTTATTTATCCTCCCCTTGCTGCTTGTGCTTGCTGTGTCCATTTGCTGTGTGTTTTTTCTGTGTCTGCTTATCTCCCCCTTGCTGTGAGGTCTTGCTGCATCAGCTCACCGCGCCGTGCGGGCCAGCCTGCTCTCACAAGGAGGCCCCGGGAAGCGAACCCGGGGCCTCACACATGGTAAACGGGAGCTCTATCTATTGAGCCACACCCGCTTCCCGATCTGCACAATTTAAACATTAAGTCACCATTCCCTACTTCTACCCTGGCCCCTGGTAACTTGTATCCTAGATTCTGACTCTATGAAGAATGTTTTTTTGTTGTTGTTGTTTTATTTTTCAAAAAAAAAACAGCATCACATTTGACACTGTATTAAATCAAGGATAACTCTAAATTTTTGACTTGAGCAACGGGAAGAAGGAAAACGCATCTTCCCCTTATATCCTGTCCAAATTGTGACTGTATCTGCAAAAACTTTGGATCCTTCCACTTCTTTCCTTCCCCACCCTCACCATTTTAGCATTAACTACCATTGTTTTCCATCTAATTTTGTACAATATCACACTAAATGGTATTGCACCATCAGCTCTTATACCAGCCCAGTCAATTTGTTTTGCAGAAATTAGTTTGTCTTAACTCCTTAAGGCCTTCAGTGTCTTGCCCTGTCTCACCACTCTCCCCTTCTCTAATATCATCTCATTTTCTGACACATCCTAGAATTCTTTCACACCTCTGCACCTTCAGACACTGTTCCTCTGCCAAGAAGCTACCTCCTTTCCCCCAGTCTTTGAAATGATTATGCCTTCATATTCTTCCTATCACAGCTTAAATGGGAGTTGCTCAGAGAGGCTTTTTCTAACCATGCTATTTAAAGTATATCCCTCCCTGTTGTTCCCTTATCAACTGTTCATTCATTCATTCATTCATTCATCAATTTATTTATTCAACCATTATTTATTGAGCACCTACTATGTGCTAGTACTCTTTTAAGTGCTTTTTTCCTTCTCTGTATTTATTCCAATATGTGATTATATGCTCATATTTAATTCCTGCCTACTTAAATGGATCCCAAATTCCATAAGAGTAAGAGCCACACGTGTTTTTTTCCACCAATGGATTACTTCTGAGATGTGGCAGAAAATAAAAAAAGTATTTTTACAATAAATGAAAAATGGTATTCAGAATTTTCCAGTTCTTACTTTAGACTTCTACTCTAGAATTTATTTCATAAAAACTTTATATGATAGGTAATTATAAAAAGCTCCTTTCTCCAGTAGCATGTAGCTGACTTGAGACAGGAGCTATTTTTCATCATTGCTATGTTTTTCAAAGGGTCTAGTTTAGTTTCTTTACCATAAATACTTCTTGAATTGAACTGATGATTGGCTATAACTTTGGAGTTTTCCCCAGTATTTCAACTGAATGTGTCTCAGGGGACTTGAATATAATTTATTTTAAAGAGTACGTATAAGATACTTGGTCATGTCCAGATGTTGAAGAACAAAGCAGAAGTCATCCCCAAGCTTCAAATCTAATGGATTTCTACTATAATTTCAAAAAATACTAAACTCCTTACCATGGCTCCACAGCCTCAGAATGTGTCCTGCCTTCCTCAATAAACTCATCTTGTAGGACAGCTTCCTTCCCTCATCCATGAAGACCCAGCCATGCTGACTTTTCTCTAATTCTCAACCATACTGAGCACATTCCCTCCTCCAGCCTGGACATGGACCATTCCTCTAGCCAGAATGCTCTTCTCCCTGACTTCACAGAACATGTTTATGTTCCTCCTTCAGATCACAATTCAAATGCCATGTCTCAGAGAGATGTCCTCAGAAAGTTCTCTCTAAAAGGGCCTTTGCTCTTATTGTCCTTACCACAGTTAATGTCGTTATACCATCGCTTTTTTTTTCATAGCACTTACACAAACTGAAATTATTTATTTACGATAAGAAACCATGACTTCCATCTCTCATGTCTCTTTCCAATTGATGAAAGATCTCCCTACTATAGAATGGAAGTTTAATGAGGCTCAAATCTTGCCTTTTGCTCACGGCCAGTAGCTTCTGTGCCTAGAACAATGTCTGGCTTATAGTAGAAAATGTGTAATAAATGTTTGTGGAATGAATGAATTAATGGATACATAGTTAAAATACCCCACTGGCATTTATTATAAACCGTCAACCAGCATATAAATCTGGAACTGTGTGTAAGCTAAACTCCATGGGATGTAATTAAGAAGAGAAGTAGAACAGTTCTAAATTCTAAACTGGAAGTGGGAGAAGTACCCTTGTGTGGAGCATTATTCAAGAAAGAAAGGAGGTTTTCTTGGGTAAAGGGTGAAGGACTTTAATCTCAGCAGTGAGTTCCTGTATCTTCAGAATTGGACTTTTCTCTTCTGTGGGTCTCTAGGAACTAGCAAAGTACTCGGCACACAGTAAATGTATAATAAATGCTTGTTGAATTGAACTGAATTAGAACAAAAATCTACTTTAGGACATTTCCTGCTATAAACATCAGCATCACTCAAACTTTATTTAAAACATATTTACTTATTTATAAGTATCATTTAAATAGATGAATATAAATTCTTGTCAGCTAATTTTCTGTGATTTACTGAAATGCTCTATTTAAAATGTCAAGTGGCCATTAGCAGTAAACCTCCAAGAATTTATCTACCATAATATTCCTACTTAAATATTGTCATTGCATTATTTCATTTTATTGGTCTATTTTTTAAGAAATCTTTCCGAAAATCCCCAGAAGATTTTAATAGTAATTTGTTCACAATTAAGGTGATTAAAACACATGGAGCAGAAATGGAAGGGATGCCATAGACTTACTATAATATCATTCAGACTAAATGCCAGTAGGGTCTTCTAGAGCAGGTGCGCAACTTGTAAAACTGAAAGGCACAGTTTCTTAAAATTTGCCTGTTTAGACCAGGTTAAATCAAATTCAGTCCATCTGGACCCTTCTATAAACTTAAATGGAGGTTGTTTGGCACTTTCCTATTTCCACTTTATTTTCTTCATCCCACAACACATTTTAGTCATCTTCCTTAACATCAGTTTACCTGGTAGTAGAATACCTATATTGTACCCAATTGCATGATGGTCTAAATAACAGCCAGTCATTCTAGGAAGAAAGATTTAGCTACCTGTCTCTAATTAGGTCTTTCCTACCTGTGGCAGGTAGAGTAGGATAGAGTCCATACACTCTTACATTTGTGATCCAGTGTTCTATGATCAAAATTGGGCTTTTCTTGCAGAATCACATTATAAGAAATGTCTGCTTAAATCACATAGAGTAAAATAATTTGGAAAAATTAGCTACCTTCTTCCTAAAGGATACTTAATTGTCAAGGAATAATTACAAGTTTTCTTCCTGAGGTGTTCAAATTCTGAAATAGACAGTGATCACATTTCTTGATTGCAATGCTTATTTGCAAATTTTCAATTTTAACTATAGTGTGGTCTACTCCTGAAGCACGTACTATGTACATCTCAAAAACAGAGTTGTGCATCTGAACTGCTGGCCAAAGATATGATGGTCTCATATAATGGCTATCGTTGACTGAGTTCCTAAAATGGGCTAGTCACTGTATTCGATACTTCCTATAATTTATCTCTAATCCCCACAGTAATGCTTCAAGGTAAATATCATCTTCACTTAACCATGAGGAACAGAGCTCACAGCTAGGTGACTACCCTAAACTGAGTCACAATATAAGAAGGGGCATAGCTAAGATGAATTCAGACTCAGATCTTTCAGATTATACATTGTACCAGAGGTTCTCAAATGTGTGAGCATGCATCAGATTAACCTGATGGGGTTGCTAAAACCCAGATTGCTGGGCCCCACCTCCATAGTTTCTGATTCAGTAGGTCATATGAGGGCCTGATAATTTATAGTTCTCTAGATTCACAGATGAAGTTGATGTTGCTTCTCCAGGTAATCACAATTTGAGAACGGCTGCCCTCCTCCTTGCACTTGGTTCCAATGTAAGTCCTGGTACTAAGACCACTATATAATGAAGTTTATGTATACTTTTATGAAATTTGAAACATATCAACATAACAGTTATCAAAATATTTACAGATGTTATTTCTGGAAATTCAGGTGACTTGGGCTTTCTTTATATTCTCCTGAATTGTTTGACTTTTAAAAAAATGAGCACATACAATTTTTATTATAATTGAATGAAAAGCTGATTGCTTTTAGCACAAAATAACAATGGAAGCTCAGTTGAGTGACATTTACAGAGGTCTCATTATTTCTGTATCCTTTTTTAGATGGATACATACCCATACACACACACATCCTTATCTAAAGAATAAAGATAAGGGCCTCATTTTCTAGCTTAACCTAGGCTAGGAAGATCTAAGTTCAAATTCTGAACCAGCTGTTTACTACCCACTTAACCATACCAACTAAACTTACTGTTCAAAATCTGTTTCTTTATATGTATATTCATAAGCTTGAGCTAGAATCATATATCTCATAGTTAAAGGACTTTTAAAAGACTCAATAGTCTCAAAAGTTAAGTCAAGCTCTAGACATTGTACTGATATAAATCTCCATTTCAGGATCTGAAGGAGAAAAAGACCAAATATCAGGCACTTTATAAGGTGAGGGTCATTTAGATGAGACCATAGCAAGTCAAGGGTGTTCAGCAAGGTGGTTAAAGATGCAGGGCCACTTAGCAACAGTGCCCTTGCTACAGTTTTACATTTTTAAATAATATCATATTACATAATGATAGCACATGACCATTTCTATTCTGCAAATTATGCCCGCTAAAGGAAATACCCCGGTATTTATGCGATGCTTAGTGTATCTGTCATCATGGCCTTACGGCCCAAATCAAAGTGATCGGAGCTATTAAGATTATTTCCCTATTTGGCTGGGTTATAAACAGTATAGTTTTGAAGCCAGTGGCAGATGACCTACTAATGGTGTTTAATGGTTCTCTCAACAAATTGTGAAGGACCTTGAATGACCTACTGGTTAAGTACGTAAGAGGAAATTTCCAGCTTTATTCATTTAATCCTTGATTCTTCCTGTGTTTCTTTGGACAACAGTGTTTTATTTTCCACCTTCAATGGAGAATGGGGAGAGTAAAATAAGGGGAGGGAAAAGGGAATTAAGAATTTTTTGAACACTGTGTGACACATTTGATATGAGTCATTTCATTTGACCATCACGGCCCTATAAAAGTAGAAAATATTATCTCCAGTTTAAAAATGAAAGAAAGGTACAGAGAAATTATATAATTGAGGTCCCACAATCTGGGAGTGATAGAGTGGGATTTGAATGCAGTCTATCTGTATTTGAGTCCAAGTGCTTTCTTGACGGTCCCCAGAGAGAAAAATGTGGAGATTATCTTTCCATGGTGTGGGTGGCTAAAGGGACAGGATGAGGCCAAGATATGACACAGTGAGCCCTTTCAGATGCTTCTTTAGGTGTATTTTTTTGACTCTTAAATAAGAGAGCATTCTAAAATAAGCAAATAAAAAAGAATCAAGAAGGCATTAAAAAAACAAACAAACAAGATAACAAAGCAAGAAACTCAAGGTCCAGGCAGACATTAAGGGGAAACAAATTCCCTGTCTTAGCTTCCAGGCTGCTTTTGCAAATACCACACAAGGGTTGGCTTAAACAATGGGAACTTATTGTCTCATGGTTTTGGGGGCTGGAAGGCTTGCGTCCTCCAGGGGTTGGTAGCCTTCTGACTGGCTGGTAATCACTGGGTTCCTTGGCTTTTCCATAGCATGACTGTAGCCATTGGCCAATTTAATGTAATTATGAATTCCAAAAATATAATTGGATCATGCCTGTAAACTGATCTGTTAATTTGGGCATGATTAAGTTATGATTAGGGCATTGACTGGGCCACGTCAGCAGGGCGTTAAGCCTCACCCCTTGGTGGGTGGGGGAATCGAATATAAAAGGCAAGGCAAAGGACAGAGGAGGCAGTTTTTGAGAAGCAGTTTTGATGTTCGAGTTTTGATGTTAGAGAGAAGGCCCCAGGAGAAGAGAAGTGAGCCGTTCGCCTGATCGTCTACAGCTGACCTTGTGGAAGAACCAAAAGACCTAAGCCCAGAGAGAAACGCAGCCCCAGGAAGAGAGGAACCCAAGAAGCCTGAACCCTGGCAAACGTTGGCAGCTGTCTTGCTCCAACACGTGGCAATGGACTTTGGTGAGAGAAGAAACTTAACGCTTTATGGCCTGGTATCTGTGGACTTCTACCCCAAAATAAATACCCTTTATAAATACCAACCCATTTTTGGTATTTCACATTAGCACCCCTTTGGCTGACTAATACAATGACCATGTCCTCTCCCTTATCTTCTGAGTTCCCACTGACTTCCAGCAAGAAGTCCTCCCTTGGCTTTCTCTTACTATGTCTTAATTTCTTCTGCTTATAAGGGATTCCAGTAATCAGATTAAGACCAATCATCATTCAGTTGGGCCACATTCTAACCATAACAACATCTAAATTTCATCACATTCACAATGGGCTCACACAGGAAGCTGGACTAAGACCAAGAACATGTGTTTGGGGGTTACATGATTCAACCTACCATACCCCTCTGTCTGTCCCCCCAAAGACATTGAGCTGGGCAAGGCTGCCTGGCACTCTGATGGAAAGAAAGTATAACATAAAACAGGCGCGAATAACTGAGTATTTGGCCATCGTAGCCTTGGTCTTTATTTCCTTCTACCTTAGCAAATCCCTAATCACTGGCCTGGGTATAAGAGAGAAGTACTTTTCCTAAGCCAAGGAAAGTTAGAGCAGACAATTTCCTGGCCAAGAAGTTTCCCAGGAGTTTGTGATAGATCCTACAAGGCTCAGGTCTACAAAGAGGAAAACTGTCTCTACTCCATAGAAAATTAACTTCAAAACTGCTTCTGGGTGATTCTTGTCTGTTAGGATCTAGGTTCAAAAGGAAAAAACAGGCAGGAGAGAGAGAAGCTTCTCCTCTTTCAAGAATGACATTCCCTTTTCTATTCTGTCCTGAACATCCCCAAAATGCCCTATATTTTCCTTTGCTTGTTTTGACACAATGGCCAAATAAATAAGTTTGAATCTTACTCTGGGATTAATTTTTATTTCATTTTGTGACTATGCATCATAACTTGAGTGTGATATAATTTCTAGTTAAGAGCAACAATCTTTTAAACAAAAATCTTTTGAATTATCTAGCAATTTGCTAATCCTTTCTTGCATGCAAGATAGCTCATTTGAAAACAGAGAATTTATTTCAAAGGTCCTAAACATCCAGAAAGTAAATGTAAATGTCTTTTGTACTAAGGAAGAGAGTTAAATGACCAAAAGGGGACATAGTTCAGCACTGCATATATGTTCCAGGTGTTTTTGCCTTTATAGGCAGAGGCTCCTCTAAAACGAAAAGAGATGCATGGGAATGATGTTTGGACAACACTAAAAAACAAGTTGTCCCTCTATGGCTTCTATGTCATAAAAAGAAAAGGCAAGAAAACTGAGATGTCTTTTAAGTCATATACATGTGCACATGTCTTAGGCCCTCTCTGTTTTTAGGCAACTACAACTGCATGAAACCTGAATTTTATCATGTCCTCAGGATTTTCTTGCATCTCTATTCTGGTCTTTCCTAAATGAAGCCCAATCCCTCTTTTGAGTCTTCTTTTTAAGAACCTAGAGCAGATTTATTTCATTAATTTGTTCATACATATTTCACTCTCTTTAGGCTATAAGGCTACTCGTTCAACAAACATTGTATTGTGCATCAACTATGTGCCAGAAGACAAACACTGTTCTTATTCTAGAGACTATAGTTTAGTAGGTCTCTTTAAGGTAGACTGAGAACTTCTTTAGTATTTGATTTTGATTTTTCTTCACATTATAAAATGGGAACAACAGTGGTACTTATTTCAAATGAGTTTCTGTTCAAATCAAATTTGATGATACAACAAAGTCCTTAACCTATGGCCTGGAGCATTAAACACGCTTAACAAGTATTTGCTATCATCACTGCTAGCAGAGTGCCTGGCATACACCAGGGGTTTGATAAGTATTTGCAGAATGAATGATCAAGGATTGGTTGCATATAGTTTATAACAGCAGTGACCTTGATTATTCCAATAGGTTTTATCTTAAGTCCTAACTTGTTTCTTGGTTTTAGCCATTCAGTAAGTTTTGAGTAGGCTTGCATAGAAAGTGAGGTTGACATTGAAGTCGTTCTACATTCAAAAAGACTAAAAAGTCCAGTTAATTTTAAGTTGTTATATAAAAGCCACATATTAAAGAAGAAATCATAGTAGATTGGATAAAATCTGGCATCCTGACGTGTTCTCTGCCTCTAAATAGATAAGTGACATTGGACAAGTCATATCCTAGTCCTAGACCTCTCTGGACCTTTTTTTTTTTTTAATTGTAAAATGAAGATTAGCTTAAATTTTTATGTTTCCTTCTGGCATTATGGTCTGTGATTATAAATCATTTTCACAGGAGAGATTCTGAAAGGGCTTTAAATAATGCAGATGGATAAGCTAAGCCTGCTTTTTATTTTATTTTGGTTTTCTCTTCTTGGCTCTCCTAGGTTGTATGGGTAAATGTAATTAACAGAATAATGATCATTGCTAACACTAGCTGAGGACATCTAAATGTCAGGCCATGTAAGTACCATTACATGGATTTTCTCATTAGCATTCACAACAAGCCAAAAGAAGGTATTATTAATATATACATTAAAAGCAACTCAAGCTTAGAGAAATTTAAAGCCGAACTAGGACATCAGACCCGTGGTCCATTATATTCTAAAGCAACAAAACAAATAAAAACCTGCTTTTCCCCACAAATATGTGCTTGGTCAAATTCATGGGGCCTTGGTGAAGCAAAGCCATAGTTTCTAATTTGTTCAACTGTGTATAGATAGCTATTTTGAGAGCTTTTAAACACGTATGGGGGTGGTATGTTTTTGTGTGTGTGTGCACGTAAGCCCCATGCCTGAGGCCGCAATGTGAATATTTGACACTCCAATTTCCCATACGAGAAAGACTTGGTTGGCAAGTTCCTTTGCAAGACATAACTGATCATTCTGCTAAGATACTATCCTCTCTGTGCTTCCATTGCTTCTCTCTCCCTCAGCTTAATGGAAGACAGCCCTAAGCTGGCAGTCTTAAAAATGTAATTTACAAAATTTAACAAGACAATTTACTTTCTTAATAGGTCTCACATGCACAGATGCCACTTGTTGGCTTTTAGTCACAAAAATTAAGTGAGGGTCCCCTGGAGGAGCATGGGATTTCACAAATGGTCAGGGACCTAATCCTTCACAACAGGCAGGAAGGATGTGGGTGGGGAAAGAAATTCCTTGAAATGAAAAGCCTCTACAATGATTTCTAAAGGGAATTTATTCTTTTTTGACTCAGCTGCCGTTGGAAAAGTAGTTAGGCTGTATTCTTATAGTTCATCCGGGAAGGCCTTAAAGTTAATTGTAGTCTTGTATTTACTATGAGTCTATTATCTGATATTTAGAGATGAAAAGAAGATGGCATAATTACCGAGGTGGTTACATTGTACATTTATCTCATTTTATTCATGCTGTGGGGGAAAACATGTATTTGTTTAGAAATTGAAAAAAGAACGAGGAATTTCTTCAACTGCATAGCATAAAGTGACTCCAAGTTATTGTAGTAACCTACTTAATATATGTAGTGTAACAAGCATTTCATTTCTCTAACAAGTAATAGATTTAAAAGACTCCTCTATTCAGAAATGGTTAATTTCAAACTTCCCAAGGTACTCTCCTCTGAGTCCCATTACCAACGCATGATTGTCACTGCAACATGGCTTACTGACACATTGGTGTTAAAAGGCAGTGACAGAGCCAATAGGAGTGAACCGAAGCCATTTATATATACTGTAGAACTACACTGACAATCCAAAGGAACACGCCATCTGCATTCTGTGTTGCTGCAACCTACTGAACTGTGGGTTTGCAATTTCAGAATTCAGAATGTCATGCCTGGCTCCACTTTAGGGAGCTCCCACAGCTGCTACTTTTGCTTCCCTGCCTTCAGAATTCTGATGCTGAAGTTAATATATGAGGACATCCTTGTGTAGTGATGGAGGCATGGCAGTAGGGCATGCTAGAGCACCATATATTTTTACGTATTTATTTATTCAAGCTGTGTGGCCTTTCTCCCTCCCCCACCCCTTCCCTTTGCAACTTATCAACCTGAGCCCTCAGATTCTCACACCCACACAATGATCTCAGCAGGAAAGGAAGAAAAGCAAAAGCAAATGCATTTTAGGAAAAGAACAGGAAACTGACACTGAAATGGCCATTACTGGGCATTTCAATTTTACCTGTGGTTTCAGCTTCTGTTCCAAGTGCACGCAATGAATGTGGCCTGATTACCTTAATTCAGTGATATTGGCAATAATCGCAATGACAGGCAGGGCCTAAAAGATTGCCCCTCACAGCAGAGTCACAGAGATATGGAAAATTTCCATTGAACATAACACACTAGTAATAGAGAGGTGTCCAAGTATCCATTTCTTGGTAAAAAGGTAGATGGTGAAAGAACTGAATTCCCTTAGTGACTAATTGTAGTGTTGATGAGTTGGTCTTTTCCTGGTCTCTTCCGGCATTTTGGCTCTCAGTTCTATGGGAGGTTCAAAGAAGAGCTGAGATATATAATGACCACACAGACAGTTCAGTGCTGATTTGACTTAGTAAAGAGGAAAAATGTCTTTAAAAAAATGAATAGGAATTCAATAAAAAATTAAAGCAATTGATTTTCAAGTCAAAATACCAAAGACCATTCCTTAAATAAGAAGAAGCATGAGTATAAAGAAAGGATCCTTTCTAGTTTCATTATTGACTGCTCAGAGGAAGCAGATTTTCTGCCTTTGAAGACAATGGCCATTTTAAGTTTAGGGAAGGCTACTGGTTTAGGGGAATTGTGTGTGGGACAAAAGTCATGGGTTTACGATATGCCAAGTTTTCAGTGTGATGAAAAGAATAGGATAAAAAGTGACCAACGGGTTATGAGCAAAGGATTGGGACATCAAAGGGGCAAAACTGGTTTTGGGGGCATGCAGAGGAAGGCTGGGGCATTACAGACTGTGCGTTTTTTTTCAGCAATTATCAGAAAAGCATCATCAGCCATAATAAAGCAGAACTCTGTACAAGGTGCCTTACATTTGGTCTATACAGGCTGAGCACCAGTTCCAGGCTTCTCTCCATTGCAATATCTCAAGAAATTCTTAGATGTTTAAAAGATTTTTAGTTGAAATTTAAAGACTCCACACAGTGGAATAACCTAAACAAAGTTTACTAAAGTTAACTTAAACAATAGACACATGCAAACATAAATATGTGAATGTTTGCACAACTTTTACATGCATGTGTAACATACATGTATGTGTATCTGTGAATATACATAACTTGCAGTTTATGTGGATTTGTATATATACCCATGGCTAACTGAAAATGATCATACTGTGAGTATCTGGAATCTACCTCCAACATCTCCTCAATAAGAAATGAAGAAACCCTTAGATGTGGCTACAAGAAATGTTGCATTCCAGATCCAATTTTACCTGGAATTCCAATGGCTGCCTTGATTCTGCATCATTTGCTGTATGCCTCCAGGTCCCAACACTGCAGTTCTTCCTCTTTAACAAATTTACACTGGAATATCATTTATTTGTACTAGGTTTGGGATATCAGACAAATGTGGGGCATTCCCCCCCACCAGTGATTTTCCTCAATTCATTCATTAATTCATTCATTCACTTACCAAGATACTCATTGAGCACCTATTATATGTGCTAGGCATTGTTCTCTCAGGCTCTAAACATGCTGTAGTGAATAGAAGTGACAAATACTATCTCTGCCCTCTTGGAGCTTGCACTCTCATAGGAAATAAACAAGTAACTAGATAAGCAAGTAGGTTAATATCAGATGGTGAAGCAAGAAGCAGGCCAAAGGGGAATAGAGAGTGATGGAGAGCAGGGTATAGTGTGCTTTTTAGGTATTATAGAGAGTGGGAAGGGAAATTGCATTTGAGGAAACCAGAAGGGAATGAGAGAATGACCATGCCAACAGAAGTGTTCCAGGGAAGGAACAGTGAATACAAATAGAGACTTTGAACACAAGACTTGCAAAGAGGATTTCTATTGCACTAGCTACAGCTGTTCCTAGTTTGCTCGTCCACCTAGCAAAGGTGGCAAACATAAAGAAGTTTGTCTACCTCTGTTGTTTGCATTTTGCAGAATTCCCACTGACAGACACCCAGGAATGGTCTGTCCACTTGGGCTGTGCACTCTGTTCCCCATTTCTCCCTCATCTTTGCCTTGGACATAGGAGCAATTTTATAGCTCCTGAAAGAGTCGATTTTCAAGTTTAGTACCACTTGAAAAAATCATCCTTACTCTGCCTGTTCTTTACTCTACAACACTTTCTGTCTTGTGATAGCCAGTATTACCCCTGGCAAAAGAAGCCTATTCATTCCATGACCACCTCTGTTTGAATTAAGCTTAATCTCAATTCTGTGAATATCTTGAAAATTTGCTAACAGAAAATTATGGCATCATATGTGGGCCACCTTGCATATTATCACTTGTCAAAGAATAAAATATTGAAAGTCAAATTAATAGAGAAAAATGGTCATGTTATCTAATAATCTGTGAAATTCATGGGGCAAGTTGGTTAAAATTAAGTTAACAACCGTATGGTACCATCTTACCTATTAATTTTGCAAAAATTATAAAACAATGATGCAATCTAATGCTTTCTAACTTGTAGTTAATTACACCTGTAGTTTAAATAACTGGTGGTATAGTAGAAATTGCTAAAAATACTTTAGTAAGCAGTTTGATGATGTTTCAAAAGCCACAAGTGTTCATTAATTTTGACCCATTAATCTCATTTCTAGAAACTTATTCTAAATGTATATAGAGTTATTTAATCTTATTTATTATAGTGAAAAAAATGGAAGCAACTTAATTACTTAAGACCCTGGTGATGGTCAAGGAAAATCAACCCAATGGATGGTATTCCATGAATAGAAAGAAAAACGCTATGTAAAACTGAAATATAATTGACAAAGAGTGTTCAAAATATAACTATTATGTGTAAGAACGTATCCAGATGAATAAAAGCTAGGAAAAAAATGAAAATATGAAAACTGCCAGTCAATTAGGAATGAGTGATATGTAAATATATTACTACTAATAATATACATTTGATAGGTATGTAGCAATACAATATATACTATATAGTAACTTACTATTATTTCTCTAATGGTATTTCTACAATTAAAATAGAATTTTAATGTTGAAGTCAATTAAATTATTGACCAAGACTGTGAAATTGTATTAGATGGTGATGTCCCACTTTTCTTCAATGTGTCATGCTATCTTTAGGATGATATCTATCTCATCTTATTCCAGGGCTCTTAACTATATTAAATCACATCTTAAACATATTTAATAATTTTTTCAAATTCAAGACTTTAATTCTTTTTAATGCCCTATTTTAATTGGAATGTTGCTAAATCCGTTGACAGTCTTACCAAACATTTTAACAGCCTTTTAATTTATCTTCTAGAAAATTATAACTCTTCATTAACTTTGGGAGACACAGCATTGCAATTTTGATATATCATTCCTCATTTTATTAACAATCTACTTAATGAAATTCAGGCTTTGAGCAGATTATGGTGATAATGTAAGCACTTGCCCTGGATTTTTTTTTCTTTAACAAAATTAAGAATTTACTGATAAGCATAATAGGAGAACAAACATTCAATTCCTCAAGAGTGCAAGAAGTGGAAACTTAGCGGAAGAGATTTTTGAGCCCACATATGTATAATTAGTATCCCTATGAATCTCTTCCAAAGTGCCCAGTCTCTTTACGACACTGCCAGTCTAAGGGAACCCTGAGAGGCTATGCCAGTTATTCAATATTTGTAAACATAACCCAGGAAGTGGATGTGGCTCAAGCAATCGGGCTCCCGTCTACCACATAGGAGGTCCACGGTTCGATTCCCAGGGCTTCCTGGTGAAAAGCAAGCTGGGCCGTGCGGTGAGCTGCCCTGCACAGGAGTGCTGGCCTGCACAGGAGTGCTGGCGCAACAAGATGACACAACAAAAAGAGACACAGAAGAGAGACAATAAGATATGCAGCAGAACAGGTCGCTGAGGTGGAGTAAGAGATTGAGCAGCTTCTCTCCACTCCGGAAGGTCCCGGGATTGGTCCCCGGTGCTGCCTAAAGAGAAGACAAGCAGACACAGAACACACAGAAAGCAGACAGTGAGCACAAAAACAACGGGGTGGGGAGAAATAAATAATAAATATATCTTTTAAAAAAAACAACAACAAAGAAATATAACCCACTTGGACCAGGGGATGATGTACTCTGGTAGAGAATCTTGGTGAGCACGAAAACTGCACTTTGTGCAAGACATTGGTGGGGCAGATAGGTAAGAAGGATGCTCTTTTTTGGGAACTGTGGAGGTACTTTACCCAAATGGGAGTCACCTATATTATACATTTAAACAGAGTTGCAGTTATCCCTCAGCAGATTATGCTATTATGGTATTAATTATGTGAAACTAAATATGACCAGATATGGTAAAAAATCTATCAAGGATACTTGGTGCTGGAGTTTGTAGGTGTACTTCCAGAGACTGGAGCCTTTGGCCTGTCCATGTGCTAGCTGTGCCTGGAAACTCGGTGGAGCTGCAACTTCTACTCTACAGCTCAATGGACTCACCCAAGACACCTGGCAAGGAGATGATGATGGACAACGGCCATCCCAGGGAATGGATAGAGTCTGCAGCTGCAGGCAGGATAATCCCATCCATCTTATCCATGGGATAGGCTCCTCTCACTTGGAGGTGGAGTGGACATCACCATCCCAGACTCCTCAGGATTGGGAGAAGAGCTATGGACTAGAGTGGACTTACTGGTATTCTGTTGTAGACATCTTGTGATTCAAGCAATGGAAGAAATTACAACAGTGAGGTGGAGCCAGTGGCCACTGGATGCTTTCGGGGCAGGGAAGGGAAAAGCAGTTGTGATACAGGGGCTTTTTCGGGACTTGGGAATTATCCTGATTGACATTACAACGACAGATATAGGCCATTTTACATCAGCATATAACATGCAGAACTGTGTGGGAGAGAGTGTGGTCTACAATGTGAACTATGGTCCATGCTTAGTGGCAAAGCCCCAGGATGTGTATATCCATTGCAGGTGATGTGCCACACTAACGAAAGATGTTTATGTGGGAGATTATGGGAGGTTTGGGAGGTGGGGAACATGGGAATCCCTGTAATTTTTGTGTAACATTTATGTAATCTAAGCATCTTTTAAAATATAAAATAAATAAATAAACAAACAAAAAAACAAACAAAAATCTATCAAGGCAGTGTAGAGCTGGGACTAAACCTACACAGCCTCCCCTTGGTATCAATTTTGGAGAGACATCTAAGGCTTAAAGAGGTTAAGCGACTTTCTGAGGTCACAAGGTCAGTTAGTGGCAAAGTCCACATCAGGGTCCAGTCCCTGAGAGGACAGCACGGTCCTCTCACCAAACTCTGCACTACTAGGGTCTTGTCTTCAGTAAGTGCTGGTTCCTCAGCTGCTGGACTGTCCAAGAGCATCTCGGTTTATGCTGAATCACCTCAGCCGTGTGAGGTGTCAGGCAAAACAAAGGAGATGGTTATGAAAGATAACTTCAGAGGGGAAAAAAAGAATCTTCTCACAATTTTCTTTTCTTTTGTTGGGGTTTATGCTGCAAATGTTGAAACACACTGGGATTAATTTTCACCTAAGACCTATTTTTCCCATGGGAATCAGATATCATTTCATTTTTTTTCTTTCTCTTATCATGCCCTCCCTAGGGATGATTTGTTGTATAGGTGGAAAGCTTCTCATGGACAAATACAAAATGAGACAGAAAAATCCAGCCAGCCCTGCCTTTGTCTCTTCGCTTGCTTATTTATTTATTTATTTATTCATTTATTTATTTTTCAGTTCTGGTCATCTGTGTGCTTCTAAACACTGTTTAAGTGTTCTCTTTCAGATAAACTTTTAAGTAATAAAGTTAGGGCAAGGGGAGACATAAAAGTAAACCAGATTACCGCAGGGACTACAGTATTTATTATTCATTTTTCCAGTGGTTACCCAATTAAAATTTATCACAATCCAATCCAATCCGATCACTGGGCAAACTCTCTGAATAACATAGCATCCATTTCATATATATGAATTTTAGATATGTTCATGCACAAATATATAATTCATTTTAATGTGTCTAATATATTTAATATGTTAGATAAGATTATGTCACATACTTAGTATGTGTCTAGGCAATAAGTATATATTATATTTATATATATAATTGTTTTTACTTGAAAACATTTAAAACTATACTCATGCTACAGTTGAACATTTTCTAGTATTTTGCAATTAAGATGCCATTGCAAAAATCTGCTTCTGTGCAGGGATACAAAGTAGGAGACTTGAAAGAGGAGAAGAGACAAGGAATATTCTCTTAGAAAGGTTTTAAAATTTAAACATCCTCCATATAGATAAAGATTTAACCCCCTTACAGGATATGACCTCACTATCCCCCATAACTAGTCTCCAGAAAAATATGAAATAGGATACATGCATTCAAATAATTTAATTCTGGTTTAACAAAAATCTCATTACAGCAAACTGATACATTATAAAATCGTATGTAAAGGGATTATCAAATGCCTGGCTGAAAACTTTAGGATATGATTCATATGTAAAATTCAAATTTTGTTTTAAAAATATTTTCACTTTTTAGACACATTCCCTAAATATTTCAACCCATACGGAAGCCTCTTCCACTTTCTCTTTTTTTTTCCTATTACATTGGCATAATTTAAAATTTGTTCTCAGGAAATGAATGACTTGCACAAGATTTATGTAGAATGATGCTCATTGAATTATTATAACAAAAAAAAATGCACATAAACTAAAAGTCCATCAGAAAAAATCCACTAGAAACTTAAGTGTGGTATACCTGCATGATTTAATACTACACAGCTATACTAAAAATCATATGTCTGAAGAATATTTTAAGGAAAAGAAAATGTTCATGAAATATTAAGTAAATATAAGTAAAAAGAGCAGGGTACTAGGCAGCACATATACTATGATCCCAAGTTTGAAAACACATCAAACATATACACAAACAGGTAAAAGGCTAGAAATTGAATATTTAAAAAATGATAACAGCAATTGCTGTTGGGAAGTAATATTATGGGTGGTTTTTATTTTCTTCTTTATATATTTGTTATTTCCACACTCTTTACAATGGATATGGGATGCTGTTATAGCCAGAAAAAAAAATCCAGTACAAGTTATTTAAAAGACTCACTAAAAGCTGACTCCCCTCACAATTATCCAAATCCCTGTGTAGTAGCCTGCACCCCGTTCTACTCCCCAGTGAAGCTTGGTATCCCCCCAACACTGGCCCTAGCTAAGTGCTAATGAACACACTATTTTCCAAAAATAGCTAGATGAAGGAAGACTGAGTACTGAGCATTGTATGTTAAATATTTATTGTAATTTTTAATAACACAATTACTTTGACTTAAAGGATGCTTAATAAAATAAGAATAAACTGGGTTTAAACTAAGTCTCTAGCTGTCCAAGGTTCATTCAGGTCCCAAATTAACAATTATTTACATTTAGTATAAACTAATTTACTGTTATTATCATTTTTATTAACGTCATCAATTTCTCTGATTTACTTCACACATTTAAGGGGAAGTAACAACACTAATTTTCCAGCCTATAATTTGTATGTAACAACCAAGCCTGGTGTACAGATCTTACATGAAATTAATTCTTTCTTATTTTAGTTGTTGCAGGTTCAATCTTGATCAAATGAAATTCAAAACTATTTTTTTCCCATAAAGCGCTAAGCCTTCTACTCAGGAGATGCAAATGCATCAAATATGAGGCTAATTAACGCGTTTATTAAGTTTCCCCTGAAATAAATACATTCTATGTGAGAGTGAAAATGGTTCTTTTTCCTTTTTTTTTTGTTAAACGAGTGCCAGGTGATAACATCAATAAACACAAACAGTGCACACTCCAAGGAGGACTTTCGACAAATATTTTTAAAGGCTCCTTTTGGTTCTGAATAAAGCAATATACTGGGACTGCCACAAGAGAATGAGTGGGGCTGTGAGAAGCCATAATCCGAATATGCTAAGAAAATGTAAGCAAAGAATTGCAAATAAAACTGCTTATATTCATGTAACTTGTTTGGCGACAGCCGTATAGCATAAGGAAAGCTGCTATAACTCATAACAGCATCTTGTAATAAAACAGCTCTATGCATCCCTCTCAAACTGTTCAGTGCTCAAATCTCATCAGATGGCTGAGTAAGCATTACACTTTGGGACAGTAAATCTGTTTCCAATATGGTCTGCATTCACAGATACGTGCTTTAGTATTCATCCTAAGACACTTCCAGCTAAGTACTTATAAAGAAAGGGTAATCGCATATTTAAATATCGTGATGCTATTTTCTCTGTCTATTTTAGTAATCTCGTTCACACTAGAGCAAACCTAAATGGATCTCAGGAAACCGTTAGAAAACTGAACCCTGACCCACACACAGAATCTCTACCTACAGTGGTCTCCAGGAAGCCTTCCCCTTTGCTCCCATAACAGCCCCTGCTTCTCTCTGTGGTATTAGAAATATAGGACTATGCTCACTTCCCCCACACTACCTTGTGGATTTCCTGAGAACATGGACTACGCCTTCTTCATATCTGTATCTTCAGCTCCAAACAGAACCCAGCCCTAAGTAAGTGTGGACCGAATGTTCTGCTATAGCTTAAAGTCACTAGCCTGGATTTGAGGTTCTGAATCCTTCCCACAAACCTAAGTTTGAATGGCAGAGAGAATAAAGCCAATAGCAGATGAGGTTTTCCAGCTGTTTACAGATATTCGTTTCTCTGAGGGGTCCCTCCTGGTTTGAGCTTTGGAAAAGATTGTTTCTATTCTGGTGTTGACCCACTGGGATCAGAGAGGGAGGGTGGCCGTCTTTGTTCTTTGCATTTTTCTTTGTGATACTGCATCCAGGCCAACTTACCTGCCTCAGTGCAGGGACACAAAATAGAAAACTTGTTAAGGGGAGAAGAGAAAAAGGAGCACTCTCTTAGAAAAGTTTTTAAATTTTTTTTCTTAAATTTAAACATAGCTTGTATAGACAAAAAATACAACGCTTACAGGATGAGATACACTCAGAACTCCAGGCAATTCTAATAATAATTTTATTAAGTGGCCAGGTAGGTCTCAGATGAGGCTGAGCTCTAATTGAACAGGAAACCACCCCTCCAATGGTTTCTCTTCAAGGTGGTTTGGGTTCAAGGTTGTACTTTGGGGTATAGGTCCCCACAGTAGAAGCCAGAGAGATGAGAACTGGTGGGTAATACAGTCTACTCCAAGCCTCCCCCTATGGCTGGCCTTATCACTTAGAGAGGGAACATTTTTGATGGCTTATTTACATGTGAGATTTGGGCCACAAGCAATGCTGCTTCAGCACCAAGAGATAAACGGGACTCAAAGTTGGAAAGACATTGATGCCATTTCTGGGTGGCCACAGTGAAGTGGAAGGGGACACAGCACTCTCTGGTACCTGAAAGGCCCAATGGCTTAGGGGCCTCCTGGGCTCAGTACCCTGGGCTGGGACAGAATGACCCATCGGAGACCTGAGTTAACACATGGACGTGTTTAAGTCCATGAGATATTTGGGGACTTCCAAATAGAGTTGTGGAATTCATAATGTAATTCATCATGATGGTATTTGGCAAGGTAAATACTGTTATCAATGAACTTTACCAATTTATCAATTAGCCTTTTGTTATCAATGAAATTTACCCACAAAATGACGCTTTGCAATAGATGCGACGACAACAATTGTATGCTTTGCCCCAGAGAGACCTCTCTCTGACTTGCCCAGGATCATGTGACTCACTGTGGCGAGCTTAGGTTCGAAGCCAGGTCTTCCTGCTTCGAATTCACTGCTCTCCTGCTGATTTCCAGGAATTCAGAAAATCTGAGTTGCTGGAAAGTCTGTGTAGGGAAACAAGGAAGGAGGAGACAAGAAGTAGAGAGATGGGTGGCTTGGGCTTCTCGGAGAGCTGGAACTCTGACTTGCTCTGATCTACTCTCTCTGTTCACACAGGAGACAAACAGCAGGAGAGAGATGGGGACAGAGAGGTCAGGAAAGGATGGCTGAGGACACAGCAAGGAGCTGGCAGCTGCAGGCAGGCAGAGAACAGCCCACCCTGACTCCTAACAAGGGCAAGGAGGCAAGAAGCGTCTTCTTTTGTGCACAGAAGGGGAAGGAGATAGCTGGAAAGGATAGCAACAGTGAGGAGAGCTAAGCATCAAGTTTCCCGTATTAAAATTATACTTGCTTGGACACAGAAGAGCAAAGGAAAGGATTTCCAACATGTGCCTCCTGCTTTTCTTTTCCTTTGTTAAAATATAAACAGGTAAATGATACTATAATGTAAAGCTCAACTCTGAATGTGGGGAAAGAGCAAAGGAACTTAGCCAGCAGGTGATGTCACTGAATGAACACTGAACTGGGAAGCAGAAATAGGGTTCTGATTCTAAACTTAGGAGCTTGTATAAGTTGGCCATCGCATAAACTCTATTAGCCTCAGTTTCCTCATCTGTCAAATGAGTGGCTGAATTAGAAGGTGCCTCAGGGTCTGTCTGGTTCTGATATTCTATGATGATGGCAGTTCTGAGAGAGTTTCCTTACCCTCATCATCTGTGGTTTCCACAGAAATAGCATCTGTCACATCAATGACACAGCATTTGTATCCCTCCCTTTATTTTTCTCCTGCTAAGGTGTTTTAATCCTGACAGTATAATAGAATAAATCACAGCCATCAGAGATGGGAGTGACACTGGCCACACACATTAGAGATAAACAGTCAGAAATCACTCACCCATGCCTTCCCCTTTGCCCACAGCCTCTGCTGTCTGACAACACTAAGCTTGAACTACTATTTCCATCTGGCTGCACAGATCTGAGTACCAAAATAACCCTCTGCATTGTCTTAATAGCGCAATAATCCTCTGCTTTCCTGCAGCCTGCCTGTCCAGGCAATCTTAACATTTGGATTTGATTTCTTCCCTCTAGGAAGTGTTGAGGGAAGTGTGGTTGTTACATAGTTAGTCAACAAATATTTTCTAGCACCTACAAACAGCAGCTCCTGGGGTCAGACTACTTAGGTTTGATTTCCTTTCCACCCCTTATGTACAACTTGCTTGCCCTTGTTCATGTAGTTTATCTCTCTAACCCTTGATTGTCCTTGAGCATAATGGTGATTTTCAAGTACCAACAGCAAAGAATATAGTGAGGCACATAGTACTTTCTCAATAAATGCCCATTATTAACATTAGGGTTACAACTCTGTCTTTGTGCTAGGCAAAAGGAGAGTATTATGGTGTTGAGGAATTGGGGAGTAGGCCCCAAAAAGACAGGTTTCTCAGAGCTATTGACCTGGGGGCTACACAGGTCATGTAAATGTCTGATTTCCAAGATGAGCTCTTATCCACATTTTTGTTTTGTTTTGCTTCCTAAATGCTTGGCTTAGCTGGCATCCCTGCATCTATCTGTAAATGCTACTACCTGTGAACAAGAAGCTGTAATATTCCATACAACCAGGTTTGGGTATGTTTGCACATGACAGAGGATTTTCTAGTCTTAAAAAAAATATTTTAAAAATAGATTCTTCTGTCTTATGAATAAAAGCCGTGATATACTTGAATTAATCACCTTTCGAAAGCCAAAGACTGAGGAGAAAGACACGGATACTTAACTGTGTATGGAAGGCACAGGAGTGCAAGCTAGATGAGGACACCTGGTTTGAGATGAAGTGCAGAAGGGTTGGCCCCACTGTTCTCTCCAGAAAACAAGGCTTATGGGGAAAAAACCACGATCTAATGGAAATGTGTTTTCATTGTACTCCGCAAGACATTGTATCTGTAACTTTTAGTAAATCCAACCCAAAAAGGAGCAGGCTTACTGCCTTGAGTGTATGAATAAACTCAGAGTCTCCAAACTTCTGTTATAAACAACTGAACCTTTCCACAACTCGAGCTTCTGTTTCCTGGAAGAACCCCCAGATGACTTTTACCTGCTCTCCCTGCCTCTACTCTTAACCCCTTCAGATCTCTTTCCTATTGAGAAGTCAGAAACTTCTTTTTAATGTAAATATTATGTTGTGCTCCAGTTGAAAATCCTTCAATGAATTCCCACTGTCCCCTTAGTTCTCATTATCTATGATTTCTTCACCTCATTTTTTTTCAATTTTAAAATGGGGGTGATAATAAATTGATACATGGTGAGGTATCAATTGAAGAATGTCTGGCACTTCATAAGTACTCGATGGAAAATGTTGTTATTATTAAATAAACAAAACTGTGAAAGAAGATGCCTTCTGTTCATTTCTTCCCTGACCCAGTCCCTTTATAAAAAGTACTGGATCCCTGCCAGAGAATGCTGAATCCATCTTCTTATTCTGTTAAGAACAGAAAGCAAGGAGCTTACAGTATCAAACCACCACATGATTAAACATTTTCTGACTAATCACCCTCCTGAGATGTAAACTGAGGTTAAACAAAAACAAGTTATTGACACTGATATTAATTCTCACTTGAACGGCTTTGCGAGCAAACCTTCTGAGTTTCCTGAAAAGGGTTAATGGGAAAATCTTGTCAAAGTCTTCTGAGAGTAGAGGCTGAAATCACCGCCTGTGTTAGTATTACCATTTTTGTTAGACACCCAATAAGCAAGGAAGATGTGTGCTTGCAGGATCCAGAAAAAAGCCAAAGTACATATTGGCTTTCACTCAGGGTTTGGCTAAAAATGCATCACGACATGCCGAGCTCAGGCTCTCAAGGTACCTGGGGCGGCGAAAGCGCAGCTCGGGCTTTGTTTGGCAACAAAGTTCACTTGTTCACGCATGAGAGAGTAGGGGCTCTGGAAAAGCTAGGCGTGAATAAAACATCTTGCCTTCTAGTGTGATTTTCAATCTACTGCAGCGAGATCTGAAATAGCACAGGGCAAAAGGCTGCCCTGGGGGTGGGGTGAAGGAGTATGCAGGGGGATGGGTAGGAGAACTCTGGGTCCAAAAATGAGCGCTCCAGAGTCTTGCGTGGGATGGGAAGCCCCTGTTTAACAAATATTTATAAAGTGTCCTTGTGCATGGCACTATGGCTGATGCTAGAGGAGATGGAAAGATGAAGGATGCACTGTACTGCATCCTCAAGGAACTTACAGGGCCTGTTTACAGTTTCCTATTCTGCACTTTTTGAGATCTGATGTGATGACTTCTAAGAGTAAAAAGAAATACCAGATTTGCTAAATATGCAGTTAGGTATCTCATAGCACTAAAAACAACAAGAATAAACAACCAACCAGGGAACACTCTGTAACATTTGTGCAACATTTCCGTAAATCTGAAACTATTTTGAGTTAAAAGTTTACAAAAATAATTTAAAAGCAAACAAATAAACAAAAACCCTCACAGTTTCTGTAAAACAAAATAAAAATAAAAAAAAAAATCTTCTAAAATTTGGTATCGTTTATTCAGTAAGTATCAAACTATGTCTATAGCTCAAGGTCAGTGCCATCTTTTAAAATCAACCATTTCTTAACTGAGAAGTCCACTCTGGCAGCCCATATCTGCTCTACAGATGGACTTCTTTTGGCCAACACAGTGATTTTTAAAACAAATTAGCCATCTACTGTCTTAACCCAGGTTGCCCTGAAGACAGAGACTGAGACAAAGGCTTCTGAACAAGTGGTTTATTTGGGAAGTGATTCCAGGGAGCAGGGGTGAGGAACAGGAGAGAAAAACATGATAGGAGGGAGTGATAATAGAGGGATGGGGGGGGTTTAGAGTTGGCCACAGCTGCGGGTGCCCAGTGCTGATGGCCCTGGGGCTGTGCATCTCAGGAGGAAGGGGAGAAGCATTTGTCAGCCACTTCATATCCATTTTCTATCGAACCCATCGGCCAAGGGAGCCCCACAGATGTTAAGCCCGTGCCATTGTGGGATTGCATATGCTCCAGTATTCTTGCTATTATCAGAAAAGTCCAGAACAGAAATGTGGAAAGGCTTTTGTGCAAAGCCTACTCAAACAGCTCTTCAAATAGTCATAACTACAACATTAAAATTTTAAAAATATTAAATTTAAAATTAAAAGGTGGAGATTTTACCAAAACTCCAAATTCTCAATTTATTTGTAAAGTTGAGTGCTCTAACAACATTAGACCTGAATTATTCTCCAATAGCACCAACCTGCCAGAACAGAAGGGCAGAACAGTTCCCACCTGGCACATGGTTTAAAACCCAGCCTGCTTCATTCATTTATCTAACCTGCCCGACCCCTGTGAGTGTTGGTGTTTTACCCCTACTTGAACTATCCCTGGTCTTAATAAATATTCACACTGAAAGAGAGGTAGGGACCACTGTTTACATATCTTTCCTCACTGGCTTCACCTTGGAACATATATTTAATTTGACTCAAATTTTTCCAATTTTAGGTACAAATTCAACATTACTGCTTTGACTTTGAAAATATTGGGTTAATTAACCCAATTAATAGATTATGTACAATATTCCAAACCAAGTGCTCAAATTAAATCTTCAAGTTTGATGTTTAACATAATATAAGATCATAAGCTGGAAGAGTCAGTCCACCTGTTTCTGTCTCAGAAACAAGGAGGTGGATCAGGGGACCAAGGACCTGCACTTTTTAATATGCAGGCAAATGATTGTTCACCACTGGTTTGGAAATACTATATAAGGAGTTCCTGGTTGCATGCCATTTAATTAATCCAAACCTTCTAAGAATTATGAAGCTCTCTTCAAACTAGCCCTTACGTACTTCTGAATGATAAGTCATATTCTAAGTCACTATGCATATCCTCCACAATATACAATGGAATATTATTCAGTTGTGAAAAGGAGTGAAGTTCTGATACAAGAGACAACATGGATGAACTTTAAAAACATCACATTGAACATCTTCAAGATCTTATGGTAGGCAGTAGTTTCTTAAACCTTATTCCCAAAGCACGAGCAACAAAAGAAAAAATAGATAAATGGGACCTCCTCAAAATTAAATACTTTTGCACCTCAAAGAACTTTGTCAAAAGGGTAAAAAGGCAGCCAACTCAATGAGAGAAAATATTTGGCAATCACATATCCGATAAGGGTTTAATATCTATGATATATAAAGAGATCATACAACTCAACAATAAAAAGTCAAACTTCCCAATTAAAAAATGGGCCAAAGACTTGAAAAGACAACTGTCCAAAGAAGAAATAGAAATGGTGAAGAAACACATGAAAAAATGTTCAGCATCATTAGCAATTAGGGAAATGCAAATCAAAACTACAATGAGATATCATTTCACACCTATTAGACTGGCCGCTATTAAAAAGTCAGAAAACTGTAACTGATGGAGAGGATGTAGAGAGATAGGAATGCTTATTCACTGATGGTGGGGATGTAGAATGGTACAGCCACTGTGGAGGACTATTTGGCAGCGCCTAAGAAGTTGAATATAGACTTGCCTGTGACCCGGCAATATTATGACTGGGTATATACCCAGAAGAACTGAGGGTAATGATATGAACAGCATCTGCACACTGATGTTCATAGAGGCATTATTCACGATTGCCAAAAGTTGGAAACAACCCAGATGTCCATCAACTGATGAATGGATAAACAAATTGTGGTGTATACACATGATGGAATATTATGTAGCAGTAAGAAGAAATGAAGTCGTGAAGCATATGACATCATGGATGAACTGGGAGGACATTATGTTGAGTGAAGCAAGCCAGACACAAAAGGACAAATACTGTATGATTGCGCTATTCTGAACTAAACATACTGTGTACTCTCATGGAGTTAATAATTAGAATATAGGTCACCAGATAATAGAATAAGGGAAGAGAATGAAAAGCTGAGGGTTAATCTATGCAGAATTGTTTAAAAGGTTGTTTGTAAATCTTTGGAAATGAACAGAAACTGTTAAAGCATATCGTGGTGTTTGTAACTAGCAGTGCTATTGTATGGGTAGGATAGTGGTTGGAAAGGAAAGTCTAAGATCATGTATATTACTAGAAGGAAAGCTAAAAAATGTAACATGGAACTGTATAAGATAGTAAAACCTCATGTAAACATGAATATGGGTGATACTGCTTATATAAGACTGTTTTTACAAAATATAAATACAAATAAACTAGAGAGACAGAAAAAGAATAGCAGCTATGTATGCCAGGTGAGGCACTGAGAGATTAAGAGGTGATGAGTTTAATTTTTTTGTTTATTATTATTATTGGAACAATAATTGTGATTATGCTGAATATCATTGATTGTACTCTTTGGATGGTTCATGCTTTATTAATATGTATCAATAAAATCGAAAAAAATGCTTAAGAAAAGAAAAATATTAATGTACCAAATAAATTAGAGAGACGGAAATGAAATAGCAGTTATGCATGGTAGGGGAAGCTTAGAGAGATTGAGAGGTGAATATTAAGGGGTACAGTTTTTTGTTTGTCTGGTTTTTTTAATTACTGTTAATATTGGAATGATGAAAATACTCTAATAATGATTGAATTGATGAATGCACAACTATGTGATTATACCAAATACCATTGATTGTACACTTTGACACTTTGGATGGATTGTATGCTTTATTAATATGTATCAATAAAACTGATTTAAAAAATCACATTGAGTGAAATACACCAGACACAAAAGGACAAATATTGTATGATTTCACTTTTATGCAATACCTAGAATCATCAAATTCATAGAGACAGAAAGTATATTACAGATTACCAGGGGCTGGGGCTGGGAAGATAGGGGTTCACAGCTTAATGGGTAAAGAGTTTCTGCTTGGGGTAATGAAAAAGTTTTGGTAATGGATGGTGATGATTGCGACACAGTATTTGTGAATATAATTGATATCACCAAGTTGTATACATAAAAGTAGTTTAAATGGAAATTAATTTTGTTGTATATATGTTACCAGAATTAAAAAAAAACACAAAAAACAAAACTGACATCGAGTCCTTCTCGCAGAGCTTCTGATTTAATTGGTCTTGGGTAGGGCTAGGGCACGGGGAATTTTCAAAGCTCCCCAGGGGTGTATCCAGAGAGCAGAAATGGCATGGGCCATGGCCATTTTTGCTGTGCCCTCACTGTTAAGCTAGCCTCCTTGCTGTTCAATCCTTGGATTTGTAAAACAGAAAGTGTTAACTGGGTTAGTCTTGTGCAGTCCTTTTGTAATGATTACAAAGGGAGTGGGAGTAAAAGCATTAAATGAATTGTCACCATGAACTAAGAAGAATTTGATCTCAAGACTACCAGGTGAACAGATGTCTTTTTAAAGCTGTTGGTGTCACTTGGATTTGCAGTCATTCTGAGAGGGATTTGTTTGGGTTATATATATATTTATCCTACAGTTGACTGCATTCTCCCCCCCACCCCTCCACACCCAAGGACATTAGAGAAATATTCCTTCCATCAGTGCTCCAGCTGCAGCAAATAGATGCACAGAAACAAATTAATCCACTGGAATTACTCTCTAAATAAATTCAACATTTTGGTTCAAAGTACTACAAATAAATTCAGTGCTTTAATTCCCTGTTACAAGGAACAGACCTTAACTGTACAAGGACGAATTAAAAAACAAGTATTAAGCAAAGTGGCAATGGACGTGGGGGAATTTAAATGGAATTACTTCAAACTATTTTTAAAATAAAATGCATCCCACTGGGACAACGATTGCCCAATGCCGACTATTCATAAATCAGGGTGAACAAAGAGAAGATTCATGTTTTGTGGCTCTGGCCAAAGAAAAAGACATGGAAAAGGAAGGAAAATAGCAGATTCAGCCAAGAACACTATGGAGCCCATCTGACTTTGCTCTGGGTGTTTCATCCTCAAATAGATCTTCCTATCTTGGAGAAAATGCATTCAACATAATGTTCATAGTAACTTTGGTGAAATATTTGAAATATTATAAAAAGCTGTTGGACATTATTAAATAAGTCTGTATTGTACTTATTTTTAACATCTTTGCACACACTCAGTATTTGTTGTGATCATTCCCTGCAGAGATTTATTACTAAAGTAGATCTGACTTGAGGTTGAGTGCACGGGAAAGTAGTCAGTGCAGGAGGAATATTAAATAATAACGTGGTGGTGCGGTAGAGTTTGGCTGGAGCAGAGAGAGAGTGCTTGTGAGATATGCATGCCAATTAAGGTGCTCAAGAAATGAACATGAATTCATTTCGGTACACACCAGCCTCCTCCTCTGCATATATCCCTAGGGATGCTTCTGGAATTGCCAGAGCCGAAAATTAAATTATAAACGTAAAACAAGACATTGAAAATGTAATGCCTCCTTTGATAATATCAGTGTGATGATTCACCAGTGGGCGGGGCACTGCCACTCATGGGCCCAGACTATAAGGCAGAGCCAGGCAGACATTGGCAACTACTCCATCTCTCAAAGTGCAGTTTTCTGAAAGCTTCCAGTCAGAATATCATCCAGTCACTAATTATATATGTACCGAAAGCCTCCTAAGCATACCACATACTAGGTCCCTGGAGAGGTGCAAGTGCAATATGTGGCCCCAGCCTAGAAAAGCTTATAGCATTATTGGTTTACCAATGCACAGATAAAGCAAATATTTGACAATAAAATTGAGCATGTAATTTGCAAAGTATGTTGCAGAAAAGTCTTACAAGTTGGTACTTTGCAATTTGGGGTTTGGTATTGTCATGTTGGACACACATACAACCTGTGTTTTCTAAATGATGGCCCTTTCCTGAGCTGTGCTTTAAATTCTTCTTATTAGAACAGGAAACAATCCACTAATAAAAATAAATTCTCTTGTACTTGCCTCCATGAGTCAGAACACAAAACTGCAGAGCACTTTGTTTTTCTCCCTATTCACAGGAGAGAATCCAGGGAGCTGTGTATGGTGAGTCACTCATGAAGAAAACAATAACAATAATAACAACTCATTAAGACCTACAGGAATTCAGAGGAGGGCAGAGGATGCTCCTGAACTTTTCACCAGAGGCATTCTACAGGGAAGGAATGGATGCCTTGGCACTTGGTCCATGATACTTTTGCAATCACAATATTCTACAGGAGCTGGGCATATAAAATAAAAGACTGAAGAAGAGGGCTGCTATAAGACAAAAGGCAGAGAGGGCAAATTGGAATGAGAATGGACTGGCTGAAAGCAATCAATTAAACATTTCTAAAGCAATCAATAGGGCAAATATATGTGGGGCCAAATATGATCTGTGGGCATTAACTTTGTGACCTCTGATTTAGAGGATAAAATGGAGGCCAATTCTGAATAATGGATTGGGAAATAAAACTAGTGCTGTACCCACAGTGCTAAATTAAGTTTGGACTGACTGAGTAGAGTATGGAAAGAAAAGTAAGGTTTTTTCCCAATCTTTGTGCAGGATCTTTTTCCTTTTCCCTTCCATTGATTACTGGTGTTCTTATATGAGCCCTTTTTCTCTTCTCCCTTTAAAAAAAAAATAATTTAAAAAAATATATTTTTTATAAGACACTTAGATTACATCTCTTCTCCCTTAATGTTTTTCCTGAATGATACAATGAAGTACCATGAAAGTATTAGCTGTCAACACCTAAATCTTTACTTTCAGTTCAAGCCTTTCTCCAGAACTACAGAATTTACATCCAATTCTCAATTATACAGCTGCACATAGATGGCCTAAGGACACCCCAATTTCAAAAGGTCCACATTATGTATACATCTTCACCCCCACCCTGGCAAACGATCCGTGTTTCAAGACCTGGTTATTAGCAGTGCCATCTAGTCAGTTGCCCTAATGAGAAATTTCCAATTTTTTTCACTCCTCTTCTATCCCTTGCCCTGCTTGTCCTAGTGGTTCTCAGAAACTGATTCTACCCTCTAAACAGCCTCAGCTTTGTGGGTCAACTTAGTCAATTGGCAGGAATCGAACATATAATCACTTGCAAACACACACATACACACTCACACGGATACACACATACCACTCATATTTGCTTATGAGTTCCTAAATTATTTGGATAAGGATAGATAACAAACAAAAAGACCGTAGTCATACAAAGGAGGGGCTGACGCAATATAATATTTTTCCTATATTTCTCCTGTCCTGAATCCATATAAGGTGCTCTGTTGCTGGTACCACTCTTTGCATAGGTAGAAATCTGGCAAGTTGAGAAAATAATCCAAATTCTTGTTATACCAAGACATTGTTGTGCTCAGGCTATGTCACCATTCCAGGAGAACTTGAACTCATTCTCTTTACTTTCATTTAAGGAGTTACAAGCATTGACCTCTCTGGGCTCTTTAAGTAAATTCAGCACTAGAAAGGCAATATTCTCTCAGCAGGAGAAGAAAGCTGTCAATGCCCAATAGTCCATGAACAATATATCTGCTTCCATTTTTACAATGCCCTACAAAGCCACAATTTTTTTTCCCCAACAGCATTTCTCAAATCATCTCGATCATGAAACCCCCTATTCTATCCAGGCTACCAGCCTTGCTTGCCTAGATGAAGATTACAACCTTCTAACTCATTTCACTGACCACCTTGCCTTCCTAAAATATATTCCAAAAACTTAAGCCACCATACTCTCCCTAAAACACCTTCATGATAATGATAGTGTTATCATGTTTCTTACTCTCTCTCTTCAGCTCATCTCTCAGCACCCTGCATTTAATTAACCTGAGCTTCTTTTAGATACTTGGAACAACCAAGCTTTATCACCTATGGACTTTTGCGCTATATTTTCTTCTTGGAGTACTCTTTCTTGTCTCTTTGATCACCTACACTTCCTCATCCTTCAAGCCTATATTTAGATATCACAATTTATGAGAGTCCATCTCTGAGGCACAATTCTGGGTTAGATGCTGTAGCCATTGGGCAATTTGATGTAATTATGAATTCCACAAATATAATTGGATCATGCTTGTAAACTGATCTGTTAATCTGGGCATGATTAAGTTATGATTAGGGCGTTGACTGGGCCACATCAGTAGGGTGTTGAGCCCTACCCCTTGGTGGGTGGGGGAAGAAAATATAAAAGACATCACAAAGAACAGAACTGCAGCAGTTTTTGAGAAGCAGTTTTGATGTTGGAGTTTTGATGTTGGAGAGGAGGCCTCAGGAGAAGAGAAGCGAGCCGTTCACCTGATAGTCTACAGCTGACCTTGTGGAGAAACCAGAAGAGCTAAGCCCAGAGAGAAACGCAGCCCCAGGAAGAGAGGAACCCAAGAAGCCTGAACCCTGGCAAACGTCAGCAGCTGTTTTGCTCCAACACGTGGCAATGGACTTTGGTGAGAGAAGAAACTTAACACTTTATGGCCTGGTATCTGTGGACTTCTACCCCAAATAAATACCCTTTATAAAGACCAACCCATTTCTGGTATTTCACATTAGCACCCCTTTGGCTGACTAATACAGATGCCTCTCCAAAACCATCCAATATTCTCCCTTTCACGATGCTTATGATACTGCACCTTAGTTATATGCGTGTCCTGGTTTGAGTATTTTGTGGACCCCAGAAAATAATGTTCTTAAGCTAACCCATACTTGTGCATGTAAACCTATTGTATGTGGGGCCTTTTGGTTAGATTCAGTTAAGGGGCCTAACTTTTGATTAGATCACTTCAGTTAAGGGCCTTTGGTTAGATTGTGGGACCCAGGGTGATCTTAATCCTCTAACTGGAGTCCTTTATAAATGGAGGACTAAAAGCAGCACACAGGAAAAAAGCCACAGGGACAGAGAGAAGCCAGAAGACAAGCCAATGCTGCCATTATGCCCTGCCACTTGCCCTGCCACGTGTTTGATTGCCCACAGCTGTAGCTCTGGGAGAACGTATCTTTAGATGGTGCTGCCATGTGCCTGATCACACACAGCTGCAACTTGGTGAGAGCATCTCTTGATTTGGACACCTTCACAGCCTCAGAACTATAAGCTTTTACCCTTATAAATTCCCATGATAAAAGCCAACACATTTCTGGAATATTGCTTGGGTGGCAATTAGCAAACTAAGACACATGCCTATTTATATCATTCCTCTTGAATGCTGCCATGCTTTGTGAATTTTGCATGTGAATGAATATGAACATTTCTGTCATATTCATTGCTGTATCCCCATAACTTAACACAGTTGCCTAGTAGACACCCAATAAATGTTTTTGAATTAATTTGAGGGAAGTGACAAAACTGGAAGTGTTAGAAACTCATGATTATCCATAGTCTGAAAAAAAAAACAGGGGAAAGACTTAGGACAAGATCCAACTAATATGGTGAAGCAGTTGGACAGTGTTGAAATGTCAGAAGTTTCTCTTGGAATGAGACTCGTGGAAATATAATTAAGCAGGAGTAATAGGCATGATTTGGTGAACATAAATATCTAGAATCAAGAAAAAAGAGAGTGTCTAGAAAGATTCTAGAATGCAAGAATTGTGATACTATTTGATACTTGAATACCAAAGTGGAAAAAATAAAAGCAGATAGAAAAGTGGATATGAAGCTTGCAAAGACCACAGAAGTGAGGTCTTAGGGTTGAACATTACTGGTGTTGGGACCATCTAATATCAAGCCAGTCAGTTTGAGAAGGGGCTCACCATCACATACCCTAGGCACAGGATAGACCCAAATCCAAGACACAACCAAATAAAGTCAGAGTGATAGATCCAGGTCACAATGTGTGTTCTAAGCCAGGCCTATCCAGATGTTTCTTGAAGATGTTCTGCTGATGGTTTCAGAAAGGTCTCTTTCCAATGATGTTTCCAAGAGAAGAGAATATGAGAATGGTGTTACCAGCAGACATTTTTAAATAGAAATCTTTGCAGAATAAAACCAAATAAATAGAAATGGAACCAAGAAGTGGAGAAAGAAGGAAAAGTCTGACTTCACTTGTTTAAAGTCAGATATATTGCTGGATTCTCCAGTGATATAAGCCAAAATATTTTATTTTTACTTAAACTAATTTGAGTTGAGATACTGTCATTTGTAACCAAAAGAGACGCAAGAGGTAGAAAGAGTGACAGTTGAAGTTATATGAATAAGTGAACCCTAAGGAAAGTGCCAGGGAGAAGAACGAGTAGAGGACTAAAGGTGGAACTTTGGAGAATTACCATTGAAAAAGAGCAGGAAATGGAAGAAGATTCAAAGAAAACTATATCCAAAGATGATGCAGAATCAACAATAGATGATTACTTGAAAGACAACCATTAACCAAATTGGCCAATGGTTAAAAATATTGAAAAATGTAAATATAATAGTAGAAGGGCAGTGAATATTAACAATGAAAATCCCAAAAAGATCGACTCTACATGAGACATGGACTCTAAATTAATACAGGTAGAATGATGAGAAAGAATTAAATTTTATCCATGGTTTATAAGGATTAAGTCTTTTCTTAATTAGATCCACTTCTGAAATGTACATGTCATAAAATACACGTCTTTAAAAATAATATTTGTATTCAAAGCCACTGGCCCTGGAATATCTTTTCCAATCTCTCTCTACCTGTCTCTTTCTGTCTCTCTTTTTTTAACTTGTAAAATTGTCTGACTAACAAGTCTCTTACAGTGTGTTGGCATCAGCTGACAGTTGCTGGATGGTATCTCTCATTCTTTTCTAAAAATAGAGAAATAATGTGTGCGCTATGTTCATCTCTGGGAGCAAAAGGTATGGTGCGTAGGGAGGCAAATGCACACTATCAACAAGCTGGAAAAGAAATTCTGAGTTTGAAGATGTCAGAACATATGCAAGTCATGGAAAACAAATTCAAGGTGAAAAAGATTGTTGCATAGAATATTATGAGAGGTGGATAACAAGTGATTTCCATTTCTGCTGGCAACGCGGTTAATCTGGCAATAATTGTAACTGTAGCTACAATCAGTAAAATGTATCCAGCACTTATTAAATGGGAGACGATGTCCATAGTATGATAAATGCGTAATTGTAATAAATGATCCCAAAAACTGTATGTGGTGGGAACTTTCAAAGATGGAGGACCTTAGAGAGTTTAAGTGCTAGAATTTGATCAAGGTCACACCGATAGCACAGACTAGTATTGGGGTACCAACAGTTTAACTTTAGAGTCTGCATTCTTAACTGTCTTGACCAGATGTCTCCTATTAGAAGCAACAAGGATTCACGTTAGCCAGCAAGAAGACAATGGATCATATTATGTTGAAAGAATGCAGATTTTCTTTTGTAAAGATTAAAAAACAGCAACAACAAACTACAACCATAGCCTGGGAGATATGACACTAAGTTAAGTTATGAAAAGCTCTTCTGAGTTGAGTTGTGAAAAAAAGTCATGCCTAGAGATAGGAGAATAAACTGAATGCAATCCTCTTAAGATATATTTCAGCCTTCCAAATATTGACTAGAAACAACTCTTGAACTTCCCTAAAACCTAAAAGGTGTTCTTTACAGGTAAATTAAAGTGCTAGGGTTTTCCACATAGAGCTTTTATAATTGTTGCTTTGGCACAGTAGAAAAATAACCCTTTTAAGTCAATGGTGTAGACAGAAATGCTCACAAATTTCCGAAGTATTTGGACTATTAATATGTACTTTAGTTGAATTAATGCAGATACCACTTTAACTTAATAGTGGTTTATGAGTTTTCAGCTCATTAACATGAGTTAAATTTATGCTGTGCCAAATTACACAAGGTAAAATTACTGTCCAAGTTTTCTTAAAGATCACAGCGGGTAGAATTAATGAAACGAAACCTAGGCTAAAATCAAACCTAGCCTAAAATGTGTGTGTGTGTATGTGTTTGTATGTGTGTGTATGTGTGTATTCATGTACATATTTTTTCCAAGAGTATCAAAGTTATTTCTTTGCTAGAACTGATTGTGAGAACTGATGCAAGCATTCTTTCAAAAATCCAATCTTCCCCCAATTCTTTCTTTAACCTTGACCCAAACGGCCTGAGGTACAGAGAAAGAATTCAATCTTGGCCCCCTCTCAAGGGACTTGCATTACTAACTGGAAAGAAGGGCTTTTTGAGGAATAAGAGGCCTGGTTGAACTCTCTGGCCCAATGGGCCTTGGCTAGCTCAGAAACCAGTCAGTTCTGCTTACCTGAGCAATTTCATTTAGACAGCAGCACCATTCTTGATTCCAGGTTGAGAGGTTGTGCATGAGGGTGATGACGGTAGGGGAGGGCAGAGAATCAGTGCTGACAGCCCAGCACACATCATCTCTATGGTAGGACATTTCCCCCCACCCCCAATGGCTTTGTAGGAAGGAAAGCTTCCAGGGACTCTGGGATGGTCATGGAAATGGGATGGATGAAAAAAGGAACATAGAGCAGAGGGACTGGTGATAATGCCTATTATACGTTCAATGAATGTTGGCTATTGTAGTTCCCATATTATTAAGAAAGATTTAAAGGTGTTAACTTCCTAGACCCTCCTTGGGCTTTGAGTAAGTGTTTGATGATTTGCTTTTTATTTGCTCACTTATATATTTGGGAGGAAGTCAGACCTGGTGGTTTAAACACAGCTCTTGAATCAGACTCCCTGTGTTTGAAACCTGCTTCTACATCTTCCTACATTTGCAATGTTGGGTGATGTATTTAATCTCTCCATGCCTCAATTTCCCAATCTGTGAAAAAGGAAGTAATAAAATACCTATCTTCACAAAGTTCATGTGAACCTTATCTGATTTATTACAAGCAAAATGCTTCGATTGGCACCTGGCATATGGAAAGTACTCAGCAAATGTTAAGTTATTATTCTTTTGTTATGATTGCTGTTGCTGGGTAAAACATCTGAAAATTACCTACTAATCCTGGTGGAGCACAGAATGCAGACCAGAGTCACAGGCACATAAAAATACAAAAGCAGAATTCAAGTCTAACTTTAGGTTCCCAAGCCACAGGTGAATGTCTTCTGTATCATACTACCCTACACCCTAACTTCAGGGTGCCAAAGAACATGCTTATACAACTTGCCTGGAAACTTGGCCGAAACCTTCATTATACAAAATAGCATCTCTTCCACAGCTTGGACTGGACCTGGGGCTGACCGGGGGTCAGACAACTGCTCGCTTTTGTCAGGTGCATTAACTCTTGGGCCACTAGGATGTTATTTAGTCCAGGATTAGTCATCTACTAATTACTAATTACTGCTCTGGCCCCAGACCTAAGGTCAACAATTTTTTCCCTTCACACCTGGAGGATCCAGCATGACAGAGGACAGACAGGTAATTAGCATAGTCTCTACTTAGGAAAAGAAGCTCACAATAGAAAAAGGCAGAGGAGGAATCTGTGTTGAAAGTAAGCAAAGGAGACAAAATTTGATGGGAGCTTCCATAGACTTCCCACGGGAATACCTGGCCTGTTTCTCCAGCTGGGTTATGGCAGATTCTTCACATTTGATGCTTGCAGCAGGGTAGCTGGTGGAACTGGAGAAGGTCTGACCCAGGCCCCACATCACCTTTACTGGCTGGCAATTCTTTTTCACTCTGAGCATCTGGAGCAACATCCAACTGTGTTTGCCAAACTTGCTTGTATGTGAGAAGCATATTTGTTTTATGATCTGTGTCTTGGGTTTTAAATAAGAATGCCACGGGAGATGATCCTGCAGTGATCCTTGCTAATGTACCTTTAGGCTAATAAGTACTGAGATGATCCTGCTCTTTGATTTCATGAATAAGGAAATAAAATGGAAAATGCATGACATTTAAAAAATTATTGTTATTACTGAGTGCAAAATTTATTTTAACCCCCTCTGTAGTGGCTAAGTTTCAGGTTGAATGTGCTGCTTGCCAGATTGTAGCTTCTGCTCCTCCTCTCCTTAAATATGTGCTTATTTACTTCCTGCAGAGTTCAATTTTAGAACCTATCAAAGTAGATCCACTCAGACTCTGACTACATTTTCATGCATAAATTCATAGATGTCTTCAGAAGGAATTGCACTTGCATATGCAAATACTTTCCAGTGCCTTTTCATTTCTACTTTTGGCCTGCACAGTTTTTAATTCATGCAAACACATTACACAAACAAATATGGGCTCAATAACAACACGCGGCATGTGTGAATTGTTAATTGCAAAGCTACGAGTTTGATATGGCCAAGCAACTTCCATTACTATCAATGCAGGGGAACAAGATTAAACAGAAAGAATAAAGGTATATTTGAAAATAAAATCCAAAGCACTTTGTTTTGTTTTATGTAAATATTAATAAAGGAAAGGTGACAGGCCAATCCACAATTCAACAATGATCTGGGATCTACAGCTCAGTGCACATTGATCTAGAAGCCAGGCTGCACTTTTAATGAGACTTAGGAAGAAGAGTCTACATTTCAGCACAGAATCACAAGAAAAAAATGCATGCAGCAATGCTGTAAATGAAATAAAAATACAGCAGAAAATGAAAGGCTTTCAACGATGTTGGACATGCATCACCTTTCAAAATATTTGAATCTTGTGTTAGCGATGCTGTAAGAAGGAACAGATAATTGTCCTAATTTTTCATATTGGAAATTTAAGTACCACCTTAATTAAACAAGCTATGATTCTTCATATTTTTTTTCTAATTCCCACTACATGTGTTTTGGGGCCAGGTGAGAACTTAAAGAAATAAAACACTTGTTGAAGTAACTCACAGATCAAAAACATTTGATACATAGCCATTTCCAAGCACATCCCTCACCCCCAACCCCTGTTTTCTCATGGAGCAACAGTATGTGCTTCTTTTACATGAAAATAACTCAGAAAATAAGACAGATGATAAAATGAAAATTATATCCTGAAAAGGTCTAAAATTGCAGTGTAAACACAAATTTAACTGTTTTTCTTTGAATTTTTCAGTATTCAGTTAAAAATAAAAGCTGGAACTAGGCTACACTGGGACTTTATGAGAACATGTTTTTTGAACAACTTCAGAATTGTAGGTTTATAAATCTTGGTCAAAATGCTAATTAAAAATACAGACAGAAGATAGATTAGATAGAGATGATAGATAATAGATAGCTAGAGATATATACAGATAGATAGATAGATAGATAGATAGATAGATAGATAGATAGATAGATAGATAGATAGTTTTCTAATTTAAGTGAGCCAAGAAACCACGAATGTAATTGCAAGCTAAGGCATCTCATCTGGAAATTAACTAATTGCAACTGCCAAGAAAATGGAACAAGAAATAGAGAATCACTGTCATAAAACAAATGATGCACCTACCCAGCAGAGCAGGGTGTATACCCTTGGCACTGTCAGGGTGACCCTTTCCTGTGAATTTACTTGTGAGTTTGTTGAGCCACTAATGTCAATCGCACACACAGGAAAGCTGGTACACAAACAAGGACGTGGAGCTAGTGAGAGAATTTAGCAACAATGCCTCTTAACACTGCTCTGCTTTAGTCTGCATGTTGATGCGTTCTCAGCAACTCTGGACAAGTAATAACAAAATTCCTCATGGATATCGGACATTAAATGAATGCCATCTGGTAATGCTTGGGAGAAAATATTCTCCCTCCAAAAGAAATCAAAAGTCTATTAAGTTTTGGTGAAAATAGGAGGATTATATCAGTGGAACTGGGTATATGATATTCATGTGTTGTGTCTAATTATACTCGGAAAAACAAAAAAAAAAAAAGAATGTAAAACTCATAATGAATACCACATGGGGAGGGTTATATACTATTATACAAGAGGATTCAAGTATGTTTTAATCAATACACCCTTTATTAAAAAAAGAATCCAACTGAGAAGCCAAATGTGTGAATTAGCAGAAAGTGGAGCTCTTGGCAGCTTACATGTGGACTTCAAGGAGAATAACTTAAAAACCTTAAATAGACTTGTTCCTCGGGTTAGGGATTCATCCTGACCTCAAAAATCCCCCTTATGAAGCTAAGGGACTGCTGTCTGTTACATCTCTCAAAACCCACCATAATGGGTCTCCAAAATCAACCAACATCATATTGAAGAATTTAGTGTCCAGGATAAGAGGCACTTCTGTATTACTTGTAGGAGTGTGATATGTGTTGATTAAAGGGGTTGTTCTCTTACTCTAAACTCTAATGCAGAAGTTACTTGCCAGCATGCTCTGCTCCTAGTTTTTGCCAACCTCATTCATCGACGACATCGGTATAAATCAAGAATGCGAGGCAGATCAGAGCAGGACAGTGGGGAAAGCTCTACTTACCTTGTCTTGGAAACTCATCGGACTCCCGGTGGACAAGGTCTGTTACTCGGTTTCCATAGTGCATTCTGCTGTCATGATCGTAGGCCTTCAGAGTCTCACTGGAGCTATAGGACTTCTGTGTGGGCACACGGCAGTCCTCACTGTCCAAAGAGGAGCTTGTGTAACGGCACTCTTTGCCACACCGTCCTCTAGTCAAAGAGCGGTGTCTCCGGTCCTTCACATCCATGGTTCCGGATCGGGCAGAACACCAACGCTTTCAGAAAAGTCAGTCGTGAGTTTCGACACTTGTCACTTTGCCACCTAAAAACATCAAAGAAAATCAAAACTGTGATTACAAGAAATGCGGCATTCGGTTCTGACTCACTCTGACTCAGATAAAAACAGAAAAAGGCAAAAATGGTCAGCGCAGCACAATCTCTTTTGTGAATGCTAATGTACACTTAAACAATCAGCCTGAGTAGAATAACTCGACACGGTAAATTAATTTTCTTGCTGTTTTAATTTAATAGATTTGGAAAAAAAGTAGCAAAAAACTCATGTTTTGATTTTCTATATGTGTACAGATGATACAATAAATCTGTTATTCAAGTGCAAGATCTTGTTATGAAGCAGTTCAAAGCAAAATGGATTTTATCATTCTTTAATTATGTTTTCTTTTGGCTGTAGAAGGGATGTGGAAAAACAAATAGTGAAAAAAAGGTGCATTGACAGGGTCGAGCTTGAGGCATAAACATGTGCTATTGATGCTTTGCAATGTACAAAGTCACATTTGACTAACAAACTTGCAGCTGGTGTGGAAAATAATAATATAACATGTTCTTGACATATAACATGTTCTTGTTAATATAACATGTTCTTGACATCTTCCTTTGATTTCTTTAATGTACCTTCAGTAAAGTGCCAGTCAGTTTTCTCTCCTTTTCAATTCTGTTTCTTGGATAGCACCTGGTCATTTCTTCCCTAGCCAACCCCTGACAGGAGACTTTCGTGACAAGAGCGCTAATTGGTACAACCACCTGAATAACAGGGGGGAGAGCCAGTCCTCTCCCCTCTGTGGCTGGGACACCCACTGGAAAAGGAAAACTGCAGATGAGAACTGAACACAGTAGGTAAGCTAACAGAAAGAGACCTCTCTAACACAGGAACTGGCAACCAGGGAGCCCCGCAAGTTGTCGTTTGACACACTGGGACTGGAAGTGGATGCCAGGCATCACTCAGAAAACACTAGCCTTCTGCCTAGCAAATACAACAAAATCGCTTAGGCACCAGAAAGTTCCAAATGATAGGCTCTTATTGATTTCATCTGCCATGCAAAATAGCATGGAGCACAGGGCCAGGGCCTGGACAGAATGGACAAATACAAATTTTAATTAAAATGGAAAATACAACCCAGAGTCCGGGTAATGATTTTCTCCAAGCTATTGTTGCTCCCTGCATTCTCAGTAAGTCAGCAAATACTCAGGGAGCAGATCTGTGGTTTTGAACCCCTCTTTTCTTCCTTGGCTATTTACTGGGTGCCGACACACTGTAAGAGGATGTCTATATAAACTGCAGCACAGGCCTGTACGCACGGAGTTGTGAATGACATCTGCCCCAAGGCAGCAAAGCCAACCACCCCCATCCCATGCTTTGTCTTTTTACACCAAGGGGTCCTTCTAGATCTCAGAAACCTACCTACTCTCTACTATTTGCACACTTTATCAAGTATTGCCTATAACCATGGACAGCACTTTGGCCAGTTGTCAATGGAAAAGGAGGCACACCTGTTATGAGCACCAAGCACAGTCATGCTGCTGTCACCAATGCTTATACTTGTAAAAAAGCAAATAATTAGTTTCCTGGAGTTTACAGTTCCTTACTCAGTAAGTGGAGAAGCACCTTTGGGAGTCACCACACAAGTCCCCAGGACTTGTTTAGGACACACAAATAGTCAATGTTTCATGGAAGTTTTTGCTGCCACGTAGTCAAAGTGCCTTCACATTAATGCATTTGCTAGATTACAAAAATCTGGTCCCTTAGTTTCCAAAATGTGACTTCACTCTTATGGAATCCATATTACAAACTGGTTAAGAGTAGGGACTTTGGAGTCTTGATTGGGTTCTACTCCTACTATACCCATTTACTCTGAATTTTTATTCAGAGGCCTTATAAAAATTACTTGTGGGTGGTCTTTGAAACTGGGTTTCTCAATTGAGATAATAAAAAAGAACAGTATCTACTTCATAGTTGTTTTTTTTTTTTTAAAAAAAAAAAAAAAAACAAAAACAGATAATGTGAGTACAGCTCCCAAGATGTTGTCTAACAGAGTAGGAGCTTAGTAAGAAACAAATACATTTTACCTACGAATATTTTTTTAGTTATTAAGTCACAGCTATGCATACAACAGAGGGCAAAGACCATAATATAATCACTGAAATTCAAAGTTCCTATGATAAATAACAGTACTTAAACTATGCAGTGATAAAGGAAGATCTTCAATACCTACTGAGGATAAATAGGGCTGTGCATCAACACTGTAGAGCCACAAGTGATTTTGGGGGTTGAGTGTTTTAGATTGATTTTAGAGTTTTTCCTCCATCCTGTTTCACTGTACATTTTTTACTTTTTAATGTCTTCGGAGTTCCTGACGCATGGAGTCCTATTTTTTCTCATTTGCATATTACTTGGGAAACCAGGCTGAATTTCTACAAGTGTCTATATGTGTGCTTTTATTTTTTTTAAAATCATGTTCTGAGTGGGAGCCTAAAGGCTCATTATCTATTAATAGAGTACAAGTACTTTAGTGTTTGGACATTTTGACGTCTAATTTGGTTGCCCAGCGGTCTTTTCCTGCTAAATTCTTCTCTCTTGGCTATGCCCTTGATGGTTAAATATATCAGCAATGTCGCCTCTGGATAAGTGATGAAAATTTATATATAATGAGGTGAAAAATGACAAATCTTAGTCAGGGAAAGCTAATTTCTTAGGGTATTGAGTAGAGTTCACAAACTGTTGGCCAAAAGACATTTTCCTGCCTTATCTAAAAATCAATTGTCCATATTAAAAAGACAAAACAGGAGAGTTTATATTAAAATCTAGACCCCACCCCAGCTTATCACCAAAAATCAGACAATCCAGAAATTTCTGATTCCAGAAAGCTGAAGTAGTAGTACTTTTTCCCATCCTACCCACTGAGTAGAGACAAAAACACTAGATATTATATATAAAATAAATATAAATGGAGTCTAAGAGTGGAGATAAAAAGGCAGATGACTAGAGACCTCAGGACACATGCAACAACACAGCGGTGGATTCCGTGGGTTTTCCTTTTGCCCTATATATCCCAAACTTAGAACTGAAAAATCCCTCCACTTGGAAACACCAATGGGCACAGAAGACAAAAACCTGCTCCTTCTAGCCAGAGAACTATAAAAGGAGCAGCCTGGCAAGACATAAAATTTTTAGACAATAATTACCCCATCTCAGCCAAAGAACATGGAAAAAAATGTGGCTCCACTCATATTCTTGCTAGATTTCCATCCTTGACAGGATGCTACAAGGCACCCTAATCCACCGCCCCACCACCCCCAAGGCCAAGAAGGGCGCCTGGATTTTTATCCCTTCTGGGCATCTCTTCACCCTCTGCCACAGCATTGTCAGTATAGGTCACATAGAGAGCCTGATTTTCTACTCAAACTGGACAGGATCAAGGCAAATGTCCTGACTTCTTCATCTTTGAGGTGGTATAGGAGGAGGCCAAGTGAACAGTCAGGACTTTACTACCTTTCAGTGGTAATAAGTGGTACCAGTGGATGCCATGTGGAAAAATGAAGGAAGAATTTCTATCCCTCTCAGCCAGGGGGTATCAATGGAGGCCTGGCGGGGAGCTGGAATTCCAGTTTCCCTGAACTCCTGTTGATATCTTTCTGTCCTTGGATATCAACAGAGACTGAGTAGGGAAGCTGGACTTCTAGTTCCACCTGCCAATAATGAAGTAGAGTTTACCTTCCCCTGCCAGAACAATGTTAGAGGAAGACAGCTAGGATAGATTTAAATAAGATCTAGAGTCATGACATAATGCAAAATGTCCCAGTTTCAATTAAAGAAAAAATCGCTTGTCATATCAAGAACCAGGACAATCTCAAAATGAATGAGAAAAGAGAAAACCCCAGAAAAGAAATAAAAGGTCTCAAAAAAGAAGATAAATAAGAACCAAATGGAAATTTTTGAATTGAAAATACAATAATTGAAATTATAAAAACTCAATAGATGGGCTCAGCTGCAGAATGAAGGAAGAGATAAAGAATTGGGGAACTTGAAAACTGAACAATAGAAATTACCCAATCTGAATAAAATAGAAAAAAAATGAACTAACATAATGAACAGAGACTCAGAGACCTGTAGGACTATAACAAAAGATCTGATATTTATGTCATCAGAACACCAGAAGGAGAGAGGAAAGAGTAAGGGAATCAAAAAGTGCTGAGGCAGTGACTGAAATATTCCAAATTTAGCAGAAGACATAAAGTCACAGATTCAAGAAGTTGAGTGGCCCCCAAACACTATACCCAAATATATCTATACCAAGATAAATCATAGTAAAACTTCTGAAAATTAAGTACAAAGAATAAAGTCTTGAAAGAAGACAGAAATAACTGCTTAACTACAGAGGAAAAGCAATTAAAATCATAACAAATTTCCCATCAGAAACCATGAAGACAAGAAAGTGTTGAAAGAAAACAATTGCCAATGAAGAATTTTATATCAAGTGATACCATCTTTCAAAAATGAGGGAGGGATTAAGGCATTCCTAGATAAACAAAAACTGAGGGAGTTCGTCACCACTAGACCTGCCCTACAAGCAATACTAAAGGGAATTCTTCAGACTGAAAGGAAAAGGCACTAGATGGTGGATAGAAGCAGCATAAAGAAATAAAGACCTCCAGTAAAGGTAACCATATTGGTAATTATAAATGCCAGTACTATTGTACTGTATTTTTTGGCATGTAACTGCACTTTTTACTTCCTAAAGGAGATAAAAAGCAAAATCATAAAGAATAATGGTAAATCCAAGGTTTTGGACATACAATTTATAAAAATATGATTTTTAAAATGTACAACAGAAAGGTGTAGGCAGTTTAGAGAGGTATAGGAACAATGTTTGTGTATGCTATTGAAGATAAATTGGTATGAACTCAAACATGATTGTTATAGATTCATGATATTAAATAAGTCCCATGATAACCACACAGAAAATATCTGAAAAATATATACAGAATTCAATAAGAAGAGATTCAAAATGGTACAGTAAAAAAATAAAATAAATATGAAAATAGGCATAAATGAAAGAATTGTGGGGTAAAAAATGTATAAGATTTACAAAGACCAAATGGCATAATGGCAGAAGTCCTATATTCTTCTCTAGTTTACATGATTCATTCTCCAGGGGAAGACCATATGTTAGATCACAAAACAAGTCTCAATAAAGTCAAAAATACTGAAATTATACAATGTAACTTCTCTGACCACAATGGAATGAAATGGGAAATCAATAACTGAGGTAGAACTGCAAAATTCATAAATATGTGGAAATTAAATAATACACTCAAAGAAAAAATGGGTCAAAGAAGAAATCACATGGGAAACTAGGAAATATCTTGAGGTGAATGAAAACAAAAACTTCCATATATGACAGTTAGGCCTGGTAGGTTTGTAATATCATTCAATCTCCATTTTGATTTTCTGTCTAGATATTCTATCTATTATTGAGAGTGTTGTATTGAAGTCTCCTACTATTGTTGTGGGACTATTTCTCCCTTCAAGTATGTCAATATTTACTTCATATTTTAGAGTGCTGCTGTTATGTACATATATATTTATTATGCTATGTCTTCTTGTTGAAATGACCCATTTTTGCAGAAATGGGAAAGGCTATCATCAAATTTATATGGAGGGGTAAAAGGCCCTGTACAGCCAAAACCATCTTGAAAAAGGATGAAGTTAGAGGACTCACACTTCCCAATTTTAAAACATATCACAAAGCTACAGTAATCCAAACAGCATGGTACTTGCAAAGGGACAGAAGTAGAATTCACAAATAAACCCTCATATCTATGGCCAGTTGGTTTTTGACAAGGGTGCCAAGTCCACTCAATGGGAAAAGAATAGTGTTTTCAACAAGTGGTGTTGGAAAACTGGATATCCATATGCAAAAGAATGAAGTAGACCCCTACCTCACACTATATACAAATATCAACTCAAAATGGATCAAAGACCTAAATATAAGAACCAAAACTATAAAACTCCTACAATAAAACATAGAGAAGCATCTTCAGGACCTAGTGTTAGGCAATGATTTCTTAGACTTTATACCCAAAGCATGAGTAACAGAAGCAAAAAAAAAAAAAAAAGATAAATGGCACTTCATCAAAACTAAAAATTTCTGTGAATCAAAGGACTTCAACATGAAAATGAAAAAGACAACCTACTCAATGGGAGAAAATATTTGGAAACCACCTACCTGATAAATATATGAAGGAATCCTACATCTCAACAATAAAAAGACAAACAATCCAATTAAAAAATGGGCAAAAGACTTGAATAGGCATTTCTCTAAAGAAGATAAACAAATGGCCAATAAGCACATGAAAAGATACCCAACATCATTAGCCGTCAGGGATATGCAAACCAAAGAACAATGCAGTACCATTTCACACTTGCTAGAATGACTACCACTTAAACAATGAAAAATAACAAGTTTTGGAGAGGATGTGGAAAAGCAGGATCACTTGTTCATTATTGGAACTATAAATTGGGCAAACACTGTGGGAAACATTTTGGTGGTTCCTGAGATAACATATAGAATTATCATATAACTCCACAATCCCACTTCCAGTTATATATTGAAAAGGATTGAAACCAGGGACTCAGATATTTGTTCACTAGTGTTCAAAGTGGCATTATTCCCAATTGCTGAAAGATGGAAGCAACCCAAGTGACTATCAACAAATGAATGGATAAACAAAATGTGGTATATACACACAACTAAATATTATTCGGCTCTAGAAACGAATGAAATTCTGATACATGTGACTACATGGATGAAACTTGAAGATATCATATTTAGTGAAATATCCCAGATACAAAAGGACAAATGTATGATCTCACTGAAATGAAATAATTAGAATAAGCAAATATATAAGAGTCAGAAACCAGAATATAGATTATTAGGGGCTGGAGTAGAGATAGGGAATAGGGAGTTAATGCTTAATTGGTACAGAGTATCTATTAAGGTTGATGGAAAAGTTTTGGTAACAACAGATGGTGGTGATGGTAGTAGCACCTTGTGAATGAAATTAACACCACTGAATTATGTATCTGAAGTGGTTAAAAGGGAAAATCTTAGGTTGTATATGTTAACAATGCAACACAAACACTGACCCCCTAATACAAACTATGGACTATAGTTAATAACGTATTTATAATATTTCACCAGTTGTAGCAAAGTTACCACATTATGGCAAAGTGGTAACAGTGAAAGCTCTATGTCGGGGTTGGGGAGAGGGGTGTTCTTTGTTTTCTGCTTAAGATTTCTGTAAACCTAAAACTTCACTAATTGACAACAACAGCAACAGAAGCAACAACAAAAACAGTCATTCTAGCAAATATTTGGCTAAATTCCACCATGAAAGCAAATGGCTGATTGGAGACATCAGTCACAGTTTGGAGCTGGGTACATATAATGCTCAAATTTGTAAGATTTTACCAGTTCTTTTGATTTTACAGCCTGTCTCCTTTACTCATTTGAATCCACTGCTTGGTCAATATACATGCTTGGGTTTTGAATTTTGGTATAAAGGAAAAAAGAATACTGTTGCAGACCCTGGAGAGGACCTGGACAAAGAGCCAGTTACAATATGATAACCAGCCTTTGTCAACATGTTTTTCTTATTAAGACAATTCTAAAATTATAGAATATTGGTCTTAACCCTAATATGGTTGAATATCCATCTTTTTATCTAATAAAATGTATTTATTACTTATTATAAGTAAGCCCTCTTAGCATAGTTGTTCTTGAAAGTCAAGGTCAACAAATCATGTGGGGAGATGCAACTTTACAGCCTGGTTTTAAAACACAAATGAAATTGCCTTGAAGTGGTAGGAAAGATGGTATCCAAAATATAAAATTATAAATCTTTTCCTCAAACTCTACCTTTTCTGGCATTGACAAATGGCAATCATTGGATGCTCTGGCTCTGGCAGCTCATTATTCGTATGCTGATGCTTTATTCTGTTACATTCCACATTTTCTCCCTTGAAGAGTGTTCACACTGCTTTTTTCATCAGTTGCCTAAGTGGATTCCTTCACTTTAGCATAGCAGACTACAGCAATCTTGCCTGCAAAGCCTTTGTCTAATTAACTAATCCTGTGAGCTGTGACACTGTTCACTATTAACTTTTCAGATTATCCTACTACCTAAGGGAGTTGACTTGTTAATCACTGACAACCCATTTGATATGTGTGTGTTATTGTATGTGTAAGTCTACACGTGTGTGCGTGCAAAAGCATACATGAATGACATATAGGTTCATCCAATGGAGAGCTTCTGTTTCCCTGTCATGACTAATAATGTCAGGAAGTTGTTTAAACTTGTCTTACCCTCATCTTTGGTCCTTGATCACATCCCAGGCATTATATCATTGTGCTTGCATATTTATACCTTATAAATTGTGTGTAGACCTTTGGGGACAGGTGGCACCAGGAAAGTCTGTCATTTCCAAATTCCCACATGAATTGGGAATCTATGAATTCTGTATATAGTTCAACGTCATCATCTTTCTTTTCCAATTCAATTATGATAAATCATGGAAGAGTTTTGTCTGGGAGTGTGGAAAGAGTTAGTGCATATGAATCAAATTTTCTTGTTTCCAAATTTGAGTTTGTGTTGCAATAGTTTGGAAATCCAACAAAAAGTTTCATTATATGAATATGTTTGTAGTTTAAACATATATATTTTAAAAAGCTCAATCAGCTTTTTAAAATGCTCTGAGAGACTCTTTATTCCTTCTGATGACCACGTTAATTGGATTTGTCTACCAGTCTCTTAAATATTGTAGGTGCTATGTTTCTCTTTTTAAAAAGAGATAATGGATAACGTATGGTCCCTCAATACTTTACTGCTTGCAAATTTTGCCTATTACAAAAAAGCAGAAATGCTAAGTCAACCTTAAAACAATGCATTCACAGATTCCTTTCTTGTCTATTAGAAATCCTCAGTGAATGTGATTTATTCTAAAATCTTTAAAGCACCAAATGAAATGTAATGCAGAAGCTCACTCATAAGAAACAGAGAAGCTGAGATGGGGGAGGGATTTGGAGCCTCACTTGGCCTCTACTTGCCCTCAAATAGGGCTCTGATAGACTCAAAGCTTTCCAGCTTTTGTTTTAGAAATATTTAAGAAAAGTTTTGAACATATATATACACTCCAAAATATCTAGAGACATTATATCACCTTTTAAAGAGGAAACTCTGGTTTAAAATCTAGAAAAGAATAAGTTAGTGCCCTAGTAATACAATGTATTAGTAAATAAGAGGTCAAAGGCAATTTGCTTTCTGTTTCCCTGTGCCCTTATATTGATATGTCTGGGGATAAAAAGCCAACTTTAGTTAATGTCCAGAGCCAGAAAGGATAAGCAAATTCACAATTGTGTTTTGCTCCCTAGCTTCAGAGATACATGTTTCTGCCTTTTAGGATTTGTTAGAGTCCCTGGAGCCATTTGCACAGGAAACAGTGAGAGCAGAACCAAGATCTATGGTGTATGAATTTTATGAATTGTGAAATGCTAAGACATTTCTATATACTAGCAGGTCTAATCACCAAAAGCCACAAAAGGATGAAATGCATCCTGCAAGTCTAGAAATGTAGTAGTGAAACCTTGTGTATTTGTATATTTTGTTAGGATAGTAATGAAAAGGCAAAAGTCTATATCAGATTGGTATTTAGTCTAATTCCATGCCTTTTTTCCTCCTCTCCAGCCCAAACTGTTTAACATTCAAGTAAGTCAGCATGGTTACACCTCCTTCTATTTTCAATATAAAATGTGGACGTTTACTGAAGCCTTTGCCTCCTTGGCTCCACCTTCCCCACCCACTGGCCCCTCTGCTCTCCTCCCATCTTCCTATGTGCCTCCTGAGACCCGGAGCCAAACATATGGCTGTACCTTAGGCACTGGCTATTATCTTAACCAGAAAGACAATCCCTCCCCTCTCTGCCTCCCCATCACACAGAGCTCAGAGAGGCAACAGAGCCAGCCCATGAGCCTGCAGTCTCAAAACCTTATGAAGAATCGAACACTCTCTTCCCATTCAGTTGAATGTGTCCTTCTCTGTATATGAGACTGAAAGTAGGAACTGATAATTAGAGTGAGCATAGTATGTCAGGCCACAAGTTTCTAGGCATAACTTCAAAGACAAATCATTGCCAAGTCAAGCTCCCATTTAATGAATGCCCACAAAGTGCCAGACCTTGAATTAGGCTCCTGATGGAAGTTGTCACTAATTGTACAATCCTGAAATCCTGAAATATAAGTATTCTTACCTGTGTTTTAGAGATGGAGAAATTGGGACCCTGGGAAGTTAAGTGGCTTGGTGAAGTTCACATATAGTAAGTGTTTATGCTAAGACTGGTACTGATATCTATGTAACTCTCAGGAATGCCCTTATTGTAAAGCAAGTAACACAGAGAAAAGGTTAGTCTTAGAGCATTCTGTCTTGGCCCTTTTGGTCATTGGATTCATAACCCAATTCTCTCAGTCCAATGATGTTACCTCACGAAAGTCATTAGTCACACTGGTGATTTCTGGATGTACAAAATAAGGAAAACTTCCCATCAATTGGCCAGAATATGCAAGCCTCTCTTATATATAATGAATAATGGAAACAAAAGAGGGATTTCTGGGGAGGGAGAGTCCAAGAGGAGTTGAGAGGAATAGGCCTCAGTTTCCTCATCTGGAAAAGGGGTGTAAGATGCTTACTTTGAAGGGTTAATGTGAGAACGTCAAACTGACACATGAGAATCTCCTAATAATAGAAGCTCAAAACATAACAGACTTCACCACCACCACCACCCTCCTCTTCATTAGCATCAATCATTGGCGATATCATCTGGGCATGAAGAAGTACACCAGTTGTTACTTAGTGATCCCCAAAGTACAAGTTAAGGATCACGATATAATATGTTAGAGTGTTGTGTTTCTGAACTCTATAGGGTTTTCACAGTAGCATTTGGGATGAAAACCAGATACTAATACCCCCATTTCATATTTTGCTTTTGCTGCATGAAACAGTTTGACTAATACTGGAAATCTGAAACTGAGATGTTCTAAACAACATCACTACTCCTTAAGCAAATTATAGCCGTTTTGTCATATATTTTAAATAGACCATATTACATTCATTGTAGAAATGATAACACATATGATAAGGAAAAAGTAGCCAGAAGAGGATTCGGCTATTTGTAATGAGCTCACAACCTGTTAAGGAAGGTAGATCCTGGTAACTGGAAGTTTTGTTGTTAGCCAGACCTAAATTATGGATGTGGAGATGTAAGATTTGAGTAACTGGAATGGGGCTAAATTACTCGACATAATAAAGAGAGATGTAGGAAGGTCCTAACTAAGTATTTTAGTACAAAGACTGGAACCAGGGGAATTGAGAGGTCATGTGGGGCAGATTGTGAAAGAGGCAAAAGAGGCACATTTGGAGAAGGAGAAAGAGAATTGGTTGAGAGAATGGAGATATCCACTGGAAATTTTAGGAGGAGGATGCTCTGCACTGGGTGATGGGAACCCTCTGTGCCCCATCCCCTCACCAAATGAGGAGGAAACAACAAAGTCTACATTCACCATATTCATTATTAATTGGATTGTGTGCCTGTGCATGTGTGTAATATTTCTATTTAAAGAAAGCAGGTAACGTTCATTGAAGACTTGTTTCAATGATGACATGATACAAGACTTGAGGTGCAAAATCCAGATAGTCATGATAGCAAGGAGAGCTGTTTGCTTTATATGAGATGCTTCTTGAGGGCAGGCACCTTGCCTTTTGCCAATAATTCTATCTCCGGCAGCTGGCAGAGAAGCCAACATGAAAAAGCACTCAATACAGCTTTGCTAAAAATAAATATGTTATTTTAGCTAGGCATCTCAAAAAAATAATGAAGTTTTTTTTTAAATGGCTTACAGCCTTTTTTTTTTTCTTACCCCTTTCTTCATATTTAACTGTCTTGAACTTATTGTTCAGGCCTATTATTAATTTGCAGGAGTTACACATAAATTATCTTAAGGCCCACAGCTTTAATCTATTACAATTTTTGGGACACATTTCCTTTCTGCTTTGTAAAAAAAAGAATACAATGTTTTTAAAGTTTCTCTTGAATAGATAGTCTCTCTTTAATTAATTAGGAAACAAAGCCTAACTACTGCTAACTGCCTAGAAATTTTTAAAATATTACTCAATGAATAAGAGCTGGTCTCTGATGGGATGTGAACTCAGAATCAATATCCTACATCTAAATGAACTCTCTATTCTAGAAAGTATGTGCTGAGGCCTAGCAATACTATATGTCAGGGGTCAGGAAATTTTTCTGTAAAGATCCAGAGAGTAACTACATTCAGCTTTGTGGTTCATATGATCTCTGGCAACTCTGTCATTGTAGTGTGTAATGTGAAAGTGGGTGTAGATGATACTTAAATGAGAGTGCCATCTGCGTTCCAATAACACTTTATTTACAAAAGCAAGCAGATTTGACCCACAAGAAGCAAGATTTGACCTACAGGCCATATTTTGCCATCCCCTCTAAAATTAAGAATTTTGGGATTCTGGCAAATTATCAGCTCAAACTAACCTTTCCTTACCAATGCTTTCCCAGAAGAAGGTCTTTCTCACCAAACATGGTGACAATGTCAAATAAATATAAACAAGACATTCATGGTGAACAAGCTGTGGGGTAGTAACTAATACAATAAAGCTAGAGGAAATTACTTGTATTTAGAAGGTTACTGATTTGAAATTGATATATTTTCTTAGGCCACAAGCCAAAGTGCTGCATCTCTTGAGAAGATATATTTATAGTTAACCGCTCTTGTGACAATAGTTTGAAATTTGCCCTTTCTGTATAATATGTGTTTAGTTCTTGCCTGACTGCTCTGGCTAATTATTATTTTGCCAATTATTTTTTGGCCCTGAGGTCTGCCAGTGAATATTAGAAGGAACAATGATAACATCAAATTATTTTCATGACACTCTTCCTCCTGTTTCGAATGTCTTTATATCTTATTTTGCATTCATGAGAAAGATAAGATAATTCACTTACCAAGAGTAACGGTTTGAAGCTGTATGGACCCCAGAAAAGTATGTTCTTAAAGTGAATCCATTCCTGTGGGAGTGGACTCGTAAGCAGGATCTTTTGGCAAGTAGGATCTTAACTTAAGATTAGACCTAGCTCATTCAGGGTGGGTGTTAATGCTCTTAGTGGAGTCTTATACACAGAGGACTAAAAAGCCATAGATGCACAGAAAAAGCTGCAGTGACAGAGAGAAGCCACAGAGCAGCCTGAAGCAGAACTAGCCACAGGCTGGGAGGAGAGACAAGCAGGCTACCATTATGCCCTGCCATGTGCTTGATCACCCACAGCTGAGCTCGGAGAGAAAACCTCTTTAGATGACGCTGCCTTATGCCTGATCGCCCACAGCTGCAACTTGGTGAGACAGCATCTCTTGATGATGCCTTGATTTGGACAATTTCACAGTCTTGGAACTGTAAGCTTTTACCCTAATAAATTCCTATTTTAAAAGTCAACCCATTTCTGGTATATTGTACTGGCAGCCTTCAGCAAACTAAAACACCAAGTAACCAAAAAATGTTGATAATTCAAGTTTCAAGTTCCAGAAAACACAACATAGAGAAATAAGCCCATATCCATATTAGCAGAAAAAGTTAATTATCAAGAAGTAAGAAGCAAGAATTTGGGTGATAACTTAAGAGATCATTTAGACAAACTTTTATTAAAAGGATCCTCTGCAGCCTACGTTTACTATTGTAGTTTGCCTGTAAATCAATAGTTGATATGAGAAAGAAGATTAGAAAATGCACAAACCAATACAGAATTTTGAGCAAATTTTAAAATAACTCAATAACATCAATCTCAAAATTATGTACTTGCATCCTTGCATTTCCTAATGATCCCTCAAGGTATACCAGTATATTTTACAGCCATTAGAGCTGCCATTTACCAGAAACATAATGTTGTAATCACTCAGCAGTTCAAGGAAATGAAAGTCTCTCACATTTGCCTACTACCCTCTGTTGTCTAATATAGTATCAAATGTTACAACAGTGTAAACTCTTCCATACATGTGGATAAAAGCCTCAGTGGGAGATAGCTGTGATGAACTGCCTGAAATATAGAGGTAGCTTCTGATTTTTGAGAGGGGAATGTTCCCTCCCAAAGCAATTACCAGCATCCCTCATGATATGAAATGTTTGTGTTCCAGTACAACTGGCTGGAAAGTGAATCTGCTTCTTCATTGCCTTTGATTATAAAAATGGAGGGCCACTCATGTGGGGGAAAGAATAAAGCCTCTTAGTCATCAAAACACTACTTTCAAAAGATATACACTCTTTAAATCCTGAAAATGGAAAAGAAAGCAATGCTTGATAAATTAATATTGGTCCTCAAAAGAGGTTGCTAGAAACCCTAAGTAGTCAGGATTGGTTGGAAACAACTACTAAGGACCCAAAGGACAAATGGAAGTGCAAACAAAAGAAGGTCACACACTAGAATCAAATGTCAGTCAGATTCTATCAAATGCTTTCCCAGATACACCGGCAGGATAACCTGCAATTCTCTATGGTGACTCACATACACCTTCATAACACTTTATGGAAACAGCAGGATTTTAAAAAATAATAGGTTGGTTTTGCTGGCAGGACAGGTTGATGGCACAGAGCAGAAGTTACAACTCAAAATATATTGAAGGATGAACAAATAGAGCAATGTGTTCCCCATAAACCTACCTGGATAAATTGATATCAGTCATCATGGGACACACACGATACGCATGTCATGAGTGAATCCCAAATTATCACTAATCTATGTACATGGATGTCTGAAACTTTTTATTTGTATAAATGGAAATGACATAAGGCCTGTACCTTGTTAGGCACTTGATATTTGCTACAACCTTAAACAACACAAAACCTCTTTTATTTAGATGCCATTACCCCTATTTTACAAACAAACAATAAATAAAGGAACTTTGCTGAAAGTAACACAAAAGGGGCAGAGTCTAGGTTTCAATTCATATCACTCTAGTTCTAAATGCAGATTTCATGAACACATGCCATCTTTGTGTTTATCTTCCTTTCATTCTCCCACATATGCTTTTATAACATGTTAAATTTCTACAATGCAAAAAGTGACCTCATATTTCAAGAATGTGGAAAGCACTTTTCATACAGCTAGTTCCCATTATTATCTAAATTTTGGAAAATTAAATTTTATCTCCAGAAAGAAGATACTTCAAAAATAAATGAATGAAATTTCAACTCTTAATCAAGGTTAAATTCCATGACCTCTCTTTCTGTGTTAACCCCCTTTCCCTATGCCCAAGTGTTTTTATGTGATTCGATAAAAATTAAATTTGAATTAAAATTCATTCCAGGGGAATTTTGTTCTTCTCCTTGAGATGATTAGAGACAATTTGCAATCGCACAATCTTGACAAATGAACAAATGATCGTTGTAATAAGGGGAGGCTGAAAGGAGGAGTTGAGTTGGTTGAAGTAGGAAAGGAGTCAGACATTTTATAACTGGGACACGACTTCATTCAGTGCCTGTGCTTCTTTGCTTAAAGAATATTTATTGTACACCCCCAAAGTGGTAGGAACTATGCTGAATATGGAGGATAGAAAGTCAATTAAGACACAACTCTGTTCCAAAGATCTCACACACTCCTTGGGAAGCAGACACAGGCACAAATAAGTCTATTGCAATGACAGTGCCATGAACAAGATCACATGGCTACCATATTGTCAAAGTTATCCCAATCCCCACATCTGCATATTGATCGGAACAGAGTATCTTCTCCAGGAACATGGAAGGCCATAGACACACAGGAAAGCGTAATTGTGATTGACCCTCTTCCAGTAGCTGTGCCTGTATCATACATGTTGGAAATGGTGAGGAAGAAATCCCTGCCCAAGGGATAAGCAGAAGCAGAGGAAGTCAGTTTGCTAAGGGAAAGAAGAATAAAGCAGTTTTACAGAGATGAAGAATGGAGAAATGTATTGTACGATTTTCCAATCTCTATTTCTAGGATCTTCCAAAGGACTGGATAAAATTCTGCTCTTGGATTCATAGATATAGGCCCATAACTTTAGAATAAATTTTCTGTTTCAGCTTAAACTAACTTGAGTTAGTTTCATATATTTGGAACCCAGAAAGCTCAATTTAAGAAGCCATCACCTGAACTTACTTGAAGTAAACCTATTTGAGAATACCATAACCAGCCCTGCATCCCCAATATTCTAGCACTGACCTAGCAACAACCCTTTAAAATTACTGTCATACCCACCCTCCTCTTTCTTTATCCACAGAGCTTCTGGGACGGTCTCTTAACAATTTTACTTTCTATTTGGCTCACATAAGAGTTAGCTATTTTAGATAATGAAATCTTAGGCTGAAAAAGCTCTTTAACTCATTTTCTCTCTGACCTTGCATATATCTTGGGCATCCAGATACCTGGGTACAATTTGATGATGCTAACAAGTCAGTCTGCCAGTTTAACTCGCTAAGCACACGTTGGCAACATTAAATGCCCAAGAAGTGTAAACTGCTGAAAAAATAATGTTATTTGGATAGAAAAAGGCCCATGGCCTGGTGAAGAAAGTGCTGCTGTCACTTCAAGTAGGGGAAGACATAGAGGAAGCATGCAGGTAAAAAATATCTTGACTCAGTGCTTGCTTGGATCAGTTAATGGGGAAGATTTTGCATTGCAGCTATTCACTACCCAAGACCCTAGATAGGGCTTGTGTTCTTCTGCAGCTGCCAGGGGGGATAGAGGATGTGACAAATACTCCGTGGGAAAACAGCCCAGAGTTTAGGAACAAAACACTCACTACTCAACTGTGTCATTTCCTAAATCACTCATGAACATATTTCCATATGCAGTCACAGCCAAATTATTTCAAGTATGTGCCATCTTGCCTACAGCATTGGGCTTAC